>JAFEMH010005697.1:127500-152829 GCA_022495995.1 Adenophora triphylla var. japonica
TTGTTTACAAAAAGGATTTCTAAAAGGTTTTGGGCTGAAGTCTTAAGCACAGCGTGTCACACGGCCAATAGAGTGTTTCTAAGACCCGGTACAACTATGAAACCATATGAAATTTTGAATGGTAGGATACCAAAAGTTCATTATATTCATATATTTGGGTGTGTGTGTTTTGTTCTAAATGATCGGGATTACTTAGCTAAATTTGACTCTAAAAGTGATAAGGCAATATTTCTTGGGTATGCTCAGAACAGTTGAGCATATAGGGTTTATAACCCTAGGTTATAAACCATTCACGAATCAGTTAACGTTGTTTTTTATGACTTAGCATGTGTTATAGGTGATGAAGTGCACGTATCTCCATTAACATTGCTGGAAGAGCTGGAGGAACAAAGTAAAGCAAGTGATACCACGGTTGATGACCAGAGTGTTGCCACAGAAGGGATAGCATCTCAGGTAGACATGTCCAAATGGTTCCGATTCCGGTTCCCGGTTCCGGAACCGCCGGTTCCCAGTTCCCAAATAGCCGAAACCGTATTCGAACCATATTAATCCGGTTCCCGGTTCTATCCGCCGGTTCTGATTCCAACGGTTCCACCGGTTCCATCACCATCTAACTTCTTTTTTTTTTTAAATCCAAACCTCTTAAGACAGTAAAGACGCTATCTAATCTGATTTTTTTTTTCACTTGGGGAGTATGTTTTTGGAAAAAATGAGAAGTGGACAAAATTTGGTTAGTATATTATTAAAGATAGAATAAAAATTCTAACAATATTTTTAGGAAAAAAAAGTGGCGGCATCCTTATAATTTTATTAATATAATTGAAAATATTACAATGAGGGGGACAACCAAGTCTTTCCCTTTTATAATTCGAGTGTAGACAAAAGGAACCTATACCTCTATAGTTTATATTACAATATTTATCTAAATTCTAGTCTAATTTAAATAAAATAATACTACACTACAAGTACAAGTACAAATACTAAATAAATGCTAAATATTACATTTCACTTACCTTGATCAATCGCCGATTCCCGATTCCGGAACCGCCGGTTCCCGGTTCCGCCGATTCCTCGGTTCCCAATATGGTGGATTCGTATTCGAACCGTTTCAATCCGGTTCCCGGTTACGTTCGGTTCCCTGTTCCAGCGGTTTCCGGTTCTCACCGGTTCCCGGTTCTACCCGCCGGCTCCGTCGGTTCCCGGTTCTATTTAGGCATGTCTAATCTCAGGTGTCACCTGAAGCAGTCCAGCAACTGAAAATGATGAACAGTCTGATGATAATGCTGATGTGCATGGAGATTTAAGGGATCCACCAGCTAGGATCAGAAGAAATCATCTTCTTCTCAAATTATTGGAGAAGCGGGTGAAGGGGTACGAACAAGGAATGAAGAGCCTATTAGTTATCGTGAAATGGTGAGGTATGTGTGCATGTCCACCACATAGCATATGGTAAAATATTCCTGTTTTGTTTCCTCTTTAGAACCCAAGAATGTTTCAGAAGCTTTAAAAGATAATTTTTGGATACAAGCCATGCAAGAGGAACTTGAACAATTTGCTCGTAACGAAGTTTGGTTTTTAGTACCACGTCCCATTAGTACTAATGTGATTGGTACAAAATGGATTTTCAAAAATAAATCGGATGAACAAGGCAATATTGTTCGGAATAAAGCACGTCTAGTGGCTCAAGGTTATACAGAAATAGAAGGTGTTGACTTTGATGAGACCTTTGCTCCCGTAGCTAGAATAGAATCTATAAGACTCCTCTTGGCAATAGCTTGTTATCTAAAAATCACCTTGTTTCAAATATATGTTAAAGCTGCCTTTTTAAATGGTTATTTAATTGAAGAAATTTATGTTGAACAATCAAAAGGTTTTGAAGATCCTCATCAACCAAACCACGTATATAGACTTGATAAAGCCCTATATGACTTGAAACAAGCTCTACGTGCGTAGCTTAACCTCTTTCTTACTTGAATATGGTTTTACAAGAGGTGAAGCAGATAGGACTTTATTCATTCTAAGGCATGGAAAAAAAATAGTCATTGTTCAAATATATGTTGATGACATAGTCTTTGGCTCTACGTCTCAAACTTGTCTAAAAGATTTTGTAGAGGCTATGACATCAACATTTGAAATGAGCATGATTGGTGAGTTAACATTCTTCTTAGGCTTGCAGGTGAAACAATCTAGTGAAGGAATATTTATTTCAAAAAGCAATTATGGAAAAAACTTGGTGAAAAGGTTTGGGTTGGAGGGGGAAAAGAGCTCTAAGATTCCTATGTGTTCGTCTCTTAAACTTGGTAGGGACCAAGTAGGTAAGGATATTGATCCTACTTTATATCGTTCCATGATAGGTAGCCTTCTCTATTTCACTTCTAGTCGTCCTGATATCATATTTAGCGTGTGAGTTTGTGTACGTTATCAAGCCAATCCTAAAGTCTCCCACCTTAATCCTGTCAAAAAATAATTAAATATGTTTCTGGAACAAGTGAATTAGGAATTTGGTTTAGTAAGGATACTAACACCAATTTGGTAGGCTTTAGCGATTCGGATTGGGCGGGGGATATGGATGATAGGAAGAGTACTACTGGGGGGTGTTTTAACTTGGGTAACAATTTAGTATGTTGCAGCTGGTAGTTGTTGCTCACAACTTATTTGGCTAAAACATATGCTAGATGATTATGGCCTTGAGAGTGATTATTTGACTATGTACTGTGATAACTTGAGTGTTATAAACATTTCAAAAAACCCTGTTCAGCATTCCCGTACTAAGCACATAGATAGACGTCATCATTTTCTTAGAGATATGGTAGAAAAAGGCCTAATTAACATTGTTCATATTGATACTAAGTATCAATTGACTGACATCTTTACCAAGGCCTTAGACCACAAGAGATTTTCTAGTTTGAAAAGATCTCTTGGTCTTTGTAATCTCTGATTCTGTTTGTCAGTGCTACCTCAAGTGATGTTATCACTTAGGATAAAACTTGTATATTAGTGTAATTTTTCTTCTGTTTATTTTAAAAAAATGATTTTATATTCATTTAATGTGGTTAGCATAGTTCTAACCGTGGCACATGCTGACCTTTTTGTTATGGTAGGTTATCACCTAGGTTAACATGTGTGATATCATTCCCTTTCATATGCTTATAGTGACAAAGTCACTAATCACTCTATGTGATAAATGAAAAAGGCAAAGAGGCTATTTTTTTCCTTCCATACTATTTTCTCGAGCTTGGGGCACGGCGTTCGCTGCGACGATGTACTCTTGCCAATGAGAATGTATGAGGTGATTTATGCTTAGTATTAGGGACATGGAGTTCGCTACTACAGTGTACCCTACTTGAAAAGTATACTACTCATTTCCAAAACAATTTCAAAATAACCTCTCTACACGGAGGCGATATATACACCTGTTTAAAACCAAACACAACCTGTTTATACAAAGTACACAACAAGTAAGGCTTACACAAGCCAACCATAAAACAAACCAATCCCAACTGAATTACAACATATACAACTGAAACATGTTTCTGAAAGTTTTATATATAAAACCTTTCCCCAAAAGAATAACAACCAATAATCCTAACTCCCCAAGACAACACATACCCCGACAACCAAAAGATGTCCAAACTCCTGCCCCGGTCTCACTGGTCCGGTCTTCCTATCTCAGCGGGATCTAAAACAATAAAGGGAGAAGGGGTGAGATAAAATCTCAGCAAGCTATTATGTATGCAACAATATGCCATACAAGATGCAACACATAAACAGGTTGCTCAATACAATTATACAACACCAAACAGGTTGCTCAATCACATTGGGAAAACAGTAAACACTTTACATTACCTTTCCCTTTACCTTTCTCATCTGAGTCATACGTAGTACTACAGCGGGAGTCATACTCCTCTCATTTGGTGAACTGCTAGTGCACCTTCACCTCTTATACGACCCCTTATAGAGATCCATATAAGCTGCCTCGCTATCTTGTGGCATGACTGCACATATCCACAGAAGCTGAACCCCTCAATCCGTGGCCACAGAAGGGGGTGAACGGTACAAGTATAAGGACATCCAAGCACCTTATGAAATATTTTCTCATAAGTGGTTGCATTCCCTATACCCCCGAAGATCAACTGGTATACCATATTTAAGCACATTACAGATACTTGAAAATAAGTCCACCCAATGGGACATCAACATATATATAACATGGTACTGCAATTCATGTTAAACCATTGAAACAGTGCAACACGTATTTAACACTATGTGCACAATTAACTATGAATATGTAAACTCGTATAACACAAAGTAGATCACATAAGTCCTACACATTCATTACACAATATACAAACCAGTAACAGGATACTACCACTCCTGTCCAAATCAAATAAGTAGTGCACAATACATTTGAAGCACTATAAGAGTAAATAACCCTACATAGGTCATCACATAAGGCTACAATATCCTATAAGTAACCCTACGCGTTCACAATACAATATTGAACAACTTCTTTTAAGGTTCCGAGGTCAAATACCAAGTTTTACAACCTTTGGTTTAAGTGTCATATTCGCCTCTCAAGCATTTTCAAGTCCATATTTAAAGACCTTCCCATTATCCAATTAGACCATTTCAAGTTCCACATTATTGTACTAAAGTTGTACTAAAAGCCTAGTTAAAGAGTGATTAAATCTATACTCATTTAACTATACTAAAAAGCTTGCAAAGTTGCTAACATAACACAGTTTTGGGCACGACTCGTGCTGCTGGGAACGAGTCATTCCCAAGCCCTGCACGACTGCTCAGGTTTCACGAATAGTGCCCCTAATGCACCCTTAAGTCGCATGACTACAATCAGCTTGGTCACGACTCGTGCTCATGGGCACGAGTCGTGCCCAACACCAGAAGCTACGATTCTAAAGCTGTTTCAACATCAGCAATAGCAGCACACTACAACCCTTGATCTCAGATACCACAAGTCATCTTCCAACAATATGCAGACCTGTTTTAGCCCCATAATATTCTCTCTTTATACCTCATAACTTCTAAATAAAAACCTTACAATTCAACCAAGCTTTCTTGATCAATCATCAACCCATAATATATCCCCTCTCAACCCAATCCTATTCAGTCCATGGTTTCAACAATTACCAGCCATGAACTTGTCAAACCTCATCAGAGATACATCACATACTCAGTATAACATCTTTAAACCAAGCATAAACAGTTATAGCAAAGAACCATAACAACTTACCTCAAGGAAAAGAAGATATAATCGGATAAATTTGCTCTATTCACCTCCTTTGCAATTATTCAAAGTTGAAAACAACAAACAAACAACTTAGGAATTTCTGGGATTTTAAGAGGTTAACTAGGGTTTAAGAACATTTCTAGGCTGAGAGAGAGAAGGAGAAAGTTGATGAAACGTAATAAAGCTTCTTGGGGAAGCTTTAAGAAGATTTATACAACTTACTTACACATAGGCTCCTCCAAGATTGAAAACTTACAAAACACTACCTTGAACTTGGAATTACATCTAAGCTCCTCAACACTTTCATAACACTTTCAATGAAAAATTTCAAGTGTTAACACATTACTACACAAATACCCCCTTTTCTTTTATTTAGGCATTATATAATCAAAATCACTATAACACCATTTATATCACATAATTCATCAACAATGTCAAAATGAACACGTAATGAACCAAATAACACAAAACAAGGGATGAGATGCTATGCAAATCCAACCCCCACGTTCTTCAAGTGTGACCAATATGTGCCTAGGATTAGGGTCGTGACACTCACTCCCCCTTAAATAAAATTCATCCCGAATTTGGACTTCACTTACCTGAATGATCAAACAAATCCGGATATTTCTGCCTCATCTCAGATTCCAATTCCCAAGTAGCTTCCTCAATGGTGTGATTCTTCCAAAGAACTTTCACCATGGGGATACTCTTGGTACGCAATTCCCTGACCTGCCCCTCAAGAATTCGCAAAGGTACCTCCACATAGGTCATATCCGCCTGAACATCCTTAAGAGGAGAACACAACACATGAGAGGAATCATAACAGTACTTCCTCAACATGGACACATGAAACACATCATGAAGAGAAGAAATAGAGGGAGGTAAAGCCAATCGATAGGCCAATTCACCTACCTTCTCTAACACCTCAAAAGGACCAACGGATCTAGGAGCTAATTTCCCTTTGTTGCCAAACCTCTTGATCCCCGTTCTTGGTGAGATCTTCAAGAATACCAAATCCCCAACCTGAAAGGATAACTCCCTTCTTCTAGTATCGGCATAGCTCTTCTGACGACTCTGGGCTGTCCTCAATCTGTAACGGATCACTTTGATCTTCTTAGTTGAGTCTCTAACCAAATCTGGACCCCAAAGTCTAGCCTCACCAACCTCGTCCCAACACATTGGGGACCAACATTTCCTCTCATACAGTGCCTCATATGGTGCCATCTCAATTCTGGATTGGTAGCTATTGTTGTAGGCAAACTCCACTAAAGGCAAATGGTCTTCCCAAGATAACTGGAAGTCCATCACACAAGCCCCTAGCATGTCTTCGAGAATCTGAATGGTCCTCTCTGTCTGCCCATCAGTCTGAGGATGAAAAGCTGTACTGAAACTCAACTTATACCCCAAGGCTTCATGTAAAGCCCTCCAAAACCGCGAGGTGAATCTCGGATCTCTATCAGAAACAATGTTGACAGGTACTCCATGCAATCTCACAATCTCGCGAATATACAACTGGGCCAATTTCTCCAATGAATACTTGGTTGAAACTGGTAGAAAATGAGCTGATTTGGTTAGTCTATCCACAATCACCCATATAGCATCCATCTTCCTCGGAGTAGAAGGCAATCCAGTCACAAAATCCATAGAAAGGCCCTCCCACTTCCACTCAGGAATATCCAATGGTTGAAGAAATCCTGCTGGTCTCTGATGCTTAGCTTTGATCTGTTGGCAAGTCAAACACTTTGATACAAATTCCGCAATCTCCTTTTTCATGCCATTCCACCAGTAACCCCTCTTCAAATCCTGATACATTTTGGTGCTTCCTGGATGAATAGCAAATCGGGACTTATGGCCATCCTCTAATGCCTACCTTTGATCTATGGGGAAGAAGGTACGCAAATCCTTCCTTTAAAGGTTAGAATCCCATCCCGATTCAATGAAAACTCCCCAGTATTGCCATCTTGCAATTTTTCCCTGATTTTCTTCAACTCATCATCATTCAACTGAGCTTCCATAAGATCTCCATAAAGAGTAGGAACAACTCTGACATTAGCAAACAACATATCACCTCTCACTTCTCGAGACACCAAGGACGATAAATGAGCCTTACAGCAAATAGCATCAGCCACCACATTAGCTTTCCTGGGATGATAAGAAATGACATAGTCATAATCCTTCAGAAGCTCCAACCAACGCCTCTGTCAGTTGTTCAGTTCCTTCTGAGTAAACAAGTATTTCAAACTCTTATGATCTGTAAATATCTCAAACTTTGCCCCATACAAGTAGTGCTTCCACATATGCAATGCAAACACAATAGCTGCTAACTCCATATCGTGGGTAGGATAATTCTGCTCCGCTGGTGATAACTTCCTCGAAGCATACGCAATTACCTTCCCATTTGCATAAGTACACAACCCAATCCCTCTTTAGAAGCATTACTGAAGATAACAAAGTTCTCACAACCCTCTGGAAGTGTAAGAATAGGAGCTGAAGTCAATCTCTTCTTTAGTTCAGTAAAGTCAGCTTCACACTTAGCATCCCATATAAATGGTACATCCTTCCGAGTCAATCTGGTCAACGGAGATGCAATCCTCGAAAATCCCTCAATAAATCTTCGATAGTACCCCGCTAAACCAAGGAAACTACGAACCTCTGTCACTGTAGAAGGCCATTTCCAGTTGACTACTGCCTCAATCTTTGCAGGATCCACGGAAATACCAGTACTGGATACCACGTGACCCAAGAAAGAAATCTGTTCTAGCCAATACTCTCATTTGCTGAACTTGGCAAACAACTGTTTCTCACGAAGCACGGATAACACAATTCTCAAATGCCTCTCGCGATCTTCCCTGGATTTTGAGTATACCAGGATATCATCAATAAAAACTACCACAAAACTGTCAAGATACGGCTTGAAGATCCTGTTCATCATATCCATAAAGACTGCCGGTGCATTGGTAAACCCAAATGGCATAACAAGAAATTCATAGTGCCCATGCCTTGTTCTGAAAGCTATTTTAGAAACATCATCTTGCTTGATTTTCAACTGACGGTATCCGCTACGTAAATCCAACTTAGAATAGATAACAGAACCTTGGAGTTGATCAAACAAATCATCAATGTGAGGAAGAGGATATTTGTTCTTAATTGTAGCTTGATTCAGTAGTCTGTAATCAATACACAACCGCAAAGTACCATTCTTCTTCCTAACAAACAACACTTGTTCTCCCCAGGGTGACATACTGGGACGAATAAAACCTCTGTATAACAACTCCCGCAACTGAATTTTCAACTCTTTTAACTCAGCTGGAGCCATTCTGTAGGGTGCTTTAGAAATTGGTGAAGTACCCGGCAATAAGTCAATGCAAAATTCCACCTCTCTATCAGGAGGCATACTATACTCAGTTGAGAACACATCACTGAACTCATTCACAACTGGAACACAAGATAAATCAGGAGACTTCTTACCAGAGTCTACCACATATGCCAAGTAACCCTCACACCCTTTTGATAACAACTTTCTACCCTTTATAGCACATATAACATGAATGCCAAATAATGATTTATCAGCATCAAATAAAGCATATAATCTTAATCTAGGCAAGAATCCGAACAAAACCCAACTGATTTCATCCAAAATGATAAACAAACGAAGTAGATATGAACAAGAATCAGTTAATGAAGTTTGTAGCTTGAATGTTCAACAATGGCAGTCAATACAAGATATGATTTGCAAAAAATGAAGAGATTAAGATTAGAAATCATACCATGTCGAAGATAGGTTTCTTTGGAGCCATTGATGATTTGAAAAATTTAAGGTTTTAATGGAGGTTTTAAGAGGAGAGAGAAAATGAGTTTGGTAGAGAGAACTACGAAATGGCAGAGAAAAGGTTTGAAATGGCAGTTAATCACTATTTATAGGCAAATTTGAGGGTTTTGGCAGCTGAAGGGACATTTTCATTTTCCCACAGAGTGAATCATTACATTGGTTACACCCTTTCAGGTTCCACACATCAGCCAATGACGGCTGACATGAGGGCCATTAAATGCTAATGTTCCCTATGCATTAAATGCATTTAAATTTTAAAATTTTGTGGGAAAACATTTGCAAAAATACCCTTATGCCAAAATAATAAGGACTGAAAAATAAATAAAGAAAACATACCTGAAAAAATGGATTTTGAACAGTTTTTTTTAATAAGAAATAATAAAAGTACTCTATGTTGAAACGCGGTTGAGATCCAAGCGGTCAATGCTGCAGCAAGCGGTTTAGAAATAGGCAGTTGGCTGCAAGCGGTTGACTGCATGCGGTTTGATACACGCGGTTTCAACAGGGTGGGTTTGAATCCTTAATAGGAATTTCAACCTATACTCAACACACAAGTTAGCAAATAAAAAGAATGGAATCATTTAAGTTCAAGCATACTCATTTCTTCTCTGATGAAAGAAAACCTCTTGGAGTCCAGAGCTTTGGTGAGGATATCAGCAATCTGGTTGTCTGTCTCCACATACTCTAAATGGATATTCCTCTTCTCCACATGATCTTTGAGGAAATGATACTTGATATCTATATGCTTGGTCTTGGAATGCATGACAGGGTTGTTGGAGACTGAAATTGTTGAAGTGTTGTCACACATGATAGGGCAATTTCCTTCTTCAATTCCATAGTCCACCACTCTTTGCTTCATCCAAAGGATTTGACAAGAACAACTTCCAAAGAAGAATATACTCAGCCTCTGTGGTTGACACTGAAACTGAAGCTTGCTTCTTGCTGGCCCAAGCAACTAGTCGATTCCCGAGGAAATGACAAGTACCACTAGTGCTTTTCCTGTCAATTGTACAAGCTGCATAATCTGCATCTGAATAACCTACGAGATTGAAGTTCAAATCTTTGGAATACCAAAGTCCAAGGTTAGTGGTTCCAGATAAATAGCGGATTATATGCTTGACTACAATTAAATGTGCTTCTCTAGGATCTGCTTGATAGCTAGCACATACATAGACACTAAACATGATATCGGGCTTACTAGCAGTTAAATAAAGTAATGAGCCGATCATACCTCGATATAAGGTTTGATCAATCTTCTTACCTTTTAAATCTTTATCTAGCTTATTGCCAGTGGCCATTGGAGTATCACATGCTTTAGCATTTTCTAATCCGAACTTCTTTATCAAGTCCTTGGTGTATTTGGCTTGGCTGAGGAAAATACCTTCTTCGCATTGCTTGATTTGAAGCCCGAGGAAGAATGTTAATTCTCCCATCATGCTCATCTCAAACTTGCTTTTCATTAGCTTTTCGAAACGCTTACAAAGCAACTCATTAGTGTAAGTACCCAAATCCGGATCGTCCAAATCCGTCAGAAAGTTAACCGAAATCCGTTAACTGGCCCGCTCCAGGTTAACCGAAACTCGTTAAACTCCCCGTTGCTGTGCCAACGAGACGTCCCGGGACTGCCCCGTGCATCCCGACGTCGAACCGTACTTAGCACGTGACATCTCACGTAAAAGTATGGCTTTCCCTGAAAAACGCATTTTCCGGCACTTTCCGGGGGCGTTTCGGACATTTCCCGGACTGTTATTTTAAAAAACGGACAAAACCGGGACCGGGGAACAATCTTCCACCTCAGCTGGTGACTCAGAGGGCACGTGGCAGCCATGCCACCTCCCTCTAGTCACCCTTCAATCAATTTCAAAGGGAAAAGACCAAAATGCCCCTGGTTTGCAAGCCAAGTCCGGCCGGACTCCTTTGTGCACTTTTCCTGAAATTGCCAGCAAGTCCCCCAGATTTCCAAAATCCCCAAAACCCCCTGAAATTCAGTCCAAGTCCGGCCGGACTCCTACTGCAATTTTCACCCTATAAATAGAAGTTGCTGTCAAAGGCAAAAGGAGGATTTTGACACACCAAAAAATCACCACCCCACGGTCCAAACTGGTTTTCACCCCTCCCGAGCTCCCGTTTCGTCTCGATTCGCGTGAAACCTTCGTATTTTGATCAAATACGCACCCTACAACTTCGAAACAACCTTTCGAATCACTTTCCGTGTCCCGTACACACCTCCCGAGCCAAAGGAGTCGACCCTAGCCATAGGTATAACTCCCTCTCTCTGAATCTCCCGTTCCGTCTCGGTTTACGCGCCAGTCGCTATAACTGTTTCGAACGTTGTTATCAAAATGTAGACGCCTCCGTCTAACGGGGTCCGATACGTTTTAGCCCCTCGATCCTCTTCTCTTTCCGTAAGAGAAGTAATCACGGGTTAAAACGGCGTTCCGACCCCGTTCCGTTTACTTTCATGTCATTTACAATTCCGAGCCGTTTGGCCTCGTTGATCGTCATTTACAATTCCGAGCCGTTTGGTCTCGTTGATCGTCATTTACAATTCCGAGCCGTTTGGCCTCGTTGATCGTCCTTTACAATTCCGAGCCGTTTGGCCTCGTTGATCGTCATTTACGAATCCGGATCGTTTGATTCCGTTGACACCGCTTTAAATACTGTCATTTACAAGTCCGATCCGTTTGGATTGTGATAGTATTTACTTTTCAAAAGTCCGAGTCGCAACCCGATTCGTTGATCGCATGTCATTTAATACGTATTTTTCCCGTAAAAATCGTTAACAATGTAATGCCCGGTTCAAAACCGGAGTTCGTCCGTCGAATTCTCTTTCAAAATGCGCGAAATGACGTTCGGCCTCCGAATGCTCATCTTCAAACTCAAAGCCGCCATTTGACACTTAAAATCATTTAATACACATTTTTCCCGTAAAAATCGTTAACAATGACTCGTATGGCTCAAAATCGACGTTTGCCACGCAAACGCTCATTTCAAACTCAAAGTCGACGTTTGCCACGCAAACGCTCATTTCAAACTCAAAGTCGACGTTTGCCACGCAAACGCTCATTTCAACTCAAAACCGACGTTTGTCATTCAAACGCTCGTCTTTTCAAACAAAGTCACCTAATCAACGATTGACATTCAAACCAAGATTAAGCTTGTCATTCAAGCCCCCATTTCAAAACACACACACACACACACGATTTCGAGAAAGGTAGAAAGACTCGTCATGCGAGGCGTTTCGGGCGATCTCGTAATACTCTACCCGAAACGTAACCTGACCTCCGAACCTAACAATCTCTGGTACTAAAAGCTTTTTACTCGTTTTTGCTGCCAATAAAAATGATCCCCTTTTTCAAAAAGCCTTTTCCTAAGTTTTTGCTACCAATAAAAACGACACCTTATCACAAATAGCCGTTTCTCAACGTTTTGGGCTCAAAATACAAAAACCACGTGGCGACTCCTCATTTTGTTCCTTCCCATGAAGCGAGGTCTCAGACACCAACCCCCCGCGAAAGACAATCGCCTTTTTCGCGCCCCCTCGCCCCGCGCGCGAAAAAGATCGGGTAATTTCAGTTGGCGACTCCGCTGGGGACAAGATACTTTTTTCAAAACTGCCGATGTTTTCAAAAAAGCCTTCCGTAGGTCAAACTTTCGTTTACCCTTCCTCGTTCTCGTGTGTGTTACTTTAAACCTCGAACGGTTTTTTTCAAAGGCATTACATTGTCAACTTTTCAAAATCATACCATGTTTGTGCATCCCCATTCATGTTTGATTTTCATGCTGTCTTTTGAACTGTGCATCATAAATTCTTTAAGACACATTCTGAAAAATCTCTGTTTTACTCAGAAAAAAGAATTTTAGTGACCGCACACTACGCGCACTTGCTGCCTCGGAACACCGCACTTCACGTGCACTTGCTGCCTCGGTACCGCACACTACAACCCCTAACCCGGGATGGCCTTATCGGTTGCACTCCGATTGGTCTCGCGTACACCTTTCGGGGGCGCACGGGGTCGTCCCAAACATCCCATCCTAGCCCGTGTAAGCCATGCACTCTTTGTGTCACACTTTGTCCAAGACCCCGGTTGGTTTTTGGCTTAGCTCGTGTCATAAAGCCTAAGTGTATGTTTTTCACGCCGGGCCCCGCTCCGAGTCAAGCTCGAGAGTTTTAGACCGAAGGTCGTTCCCGACCCGAAGTCTTGAGCTTTTCAGCCTTGACTTTGACGCGGAGCTCTGCCGAAAAATATACCCGAAGGTTCAATGTGACACCATGTCACCAAACCTCGCCGTATGTACCGTGCCAGCCACAACTTGGCCAACGCTAAAAGCTAAAGGTCTCTCGCACAAGCGAGTCAGGAGAGGTCATGCCCAAATTTTGGCACGACTCCCGCCTTAACTTAAGGACGTTGACCTCGACCGTGGCCCGTACGCCGCACACGTCGAAAGTTTGCGTGATCAGCTAGCCTTAAGTTCACTTTTTCCTTTGTCGGTGGAACTCGCTTGCCTTATCAGACCTCGCTCGGGATAGTCCGTCCTGAGAAAGATGATCTACAATGGAAACGAGGGGCTTATAAGCGTAGTGACGAGATCCACGATTAGAGCTCTAGGATTAGTTGCGAAAAGAAGACACGCTCTTTTCCAACCAACTAGGACTACGAGAAAACGCGCTTTAAGTAAACTTTAATCGGTAGCGCACATTGCACAAGCCCGAAAACCTTGAGCCAAATACCCTTTTCCGAAGCCTAAACCCTTCCTTTCGTTCCTGCGGCGAGCGAGAAAGTGGTTCGGATTTCCGGGTCGGCGCCTTGCCGGGATCACGATAACGGCGGCGTCGGGCGGTTCTTCGGTTCCCTCGGTTCCCTCGGCCGGAATTTCCGACATGTCTAGCTCACCGAGAAATCGTGACGGGAAGGACCCCCGCCACCGTGCCAGATATGACATTGGAAGAAGCCATCCGGGCTTGTGAGGTTCACAAGAGGCGAAGAAGATCGGCGGGAATTTCGTGATACGGCTTACGAATGAGCGTGGTATAGCGGCTATCCCCGGTCGGACGGTACTTTTGTCCTTGTCGAGGATGACGATTCCCCAAAACCAGTTCACCAAACCTTCAATCAAGTTCCTTCCCCGCCAAGTTACGGGATGCCTTCCAGCCAAGGAAACAGCCGACCTAGGCTCCATGTTGCCACCTCTCAGGGCAACCCTGTCAATTTTGGTCGGCCCGAGTGCTACACCCATCACTCAATATCACCGGCGCACCCTGGACCATCTCAGGATGCCAATATCCCTCAATACCCTCCGGGTTCGTCCCGTTGCCTATACACGAATCCCTAAACACCGGGGACAAACCCCGATACGAGTTCGAGAAAAGGCTCCCGTATATTCTCATATACCAAGCCTTCCACCTCCAATCACTACCGCTCACGTGGTAGCACCCGGGGCTGAGCCTCACAGTCCACCACCGGACCCAACCTTAGCACGGATGGTCGAGCAAATGAAAGACACAGAAAGCCACCATGAGCGGCTCAAAGCAGAAACGCTCAAATCCACCGATTCGGGAATGGTCACGCCTCTCCCTGCCAAGTTCAGAATGCCGGAGATGGACCGATTCGATGGAACCGAATGTCCTCAAACGCACGTCGACACTTACGTTCTCGGCATGAGAGCAAAAGGAGCAACCCTCCGGCAAATGGCCGAACACTTCCGGCATACGCTCAAAAGTTCGGCGTTACGATGGTTTCGAGGGTCAAGCTGCGGATCGCCGCACACTGGGAACGGATCGGTAACATCTTCTGGAACGCAGTACGAGATCCAACTTAGAGTGGGAAACAAGTCGCGAGGACTTAATCACCGCGAGCGAAGCGGATGAAAGTGTTGGGGAATTCTACAAGAGATGGAGCTGGAAACTCTCCGAAATCATGGAGCCACTCTCCAAAGACGAACGTATGCGGATCTTCAAGTCTTGCTTGAGACCGTCCATCGAACTCTCATCGGTCACAATTTCTTCCCGGATCTCCGGGCCATGGTCAATGCCGGCTCACGGTTCGAGAAGGATCTCAAGGAAAAGTTGGCTCATGCACGGCCATACGTATACCGCTCAACAGCTGCATTCAATCCTCGCATCGGCCCCGGCAAAGGGAAAGATACGTGCATCAACTACGTCCATCGGGGACAACGGTCGGGTAACGAAACCCAATCCCGCCAAGCAACAATTCTACTCGAAGCGACTGTCGTACACTTCGACAAGTTGGACATGCCACCGAGCAAGATCTTTGGAAGGGTTAATCAAGGAGGGTCTCCTTAAGCCGTGGCCAATTACAAACCCAAAGTTCCCGTAGCCAATGCGGACAAGAGCAAATCGCGCCTTCCATCGGTATCACGGCCATACCACTGACAAGCTGTTTGGGGTTACGATATGAAATCCGAACTTGATAGAAGAAGGCAAGTTAGAGCGCCCCGTGGGCCCAATACGATCGGGAATCCCTTTCCGAACAATAACGGCGTGAATTCCATTGAGTGGGTGCCCAAGAAGCGTGCCACGTAACCGGTTTCTTCGCCTCTTTCAAAGTGGATCCTCCTCTAATGTCCACATCGGCTACGATGTTTGTGGCTCCGCCTTTGCACTGAGTACGAGTCTCGAGCTGTCAGGAGCAATCCTCCGAAAACGAGAAAGAAGAAATCCTCTCAACGGCAACTAAGAGAAAGATACGAAGCCGGAGATACCGGTGTAGGTACACTTGGAGAACCCTCCGGGAGGTTCGACTACTACGTCTTGTACTCCGGCCAGTCCTCTTTGCCTCCGGGCCATGCGGCTCTAGAGCGAGACGGGGGTGGGAAAGCCAAAAGCCCAGCTGAAACCAGAATTCAGACCTTGGAACACCGAAATACCTCGGATCTTGGTAGTCTTACGCCGGTCGAAGCCTAACCCTCCGCGGGATCGCCCAAGATTCAACTTGTCCGGCTTCCGAGCCCGGACCGGTAAAGGAAGATCAAGGTCGGCTTGGCAATCGCACTCGATCAATGTGCTAACCAAGGGCGGCAACCGCCACGGGCGGCCTCAACACACTCACGAGGTTCCAAGAAAGGCTTTACCTCGCAAGAGGAAGACGAGAAACGGATGGCCGGATGACTCTCCTTCTACGGATAGAGACGAGATCTACGACTCCCGCCTTTGTATGGCAAAGCATGATCACATTCTCGTGATGAAGACTTACCGAGAGACACCTCGGGGGCACAACGAAGCTCTGTACATCACTCTCAAACTCAACACCATATCACTCCCGGAGTATTGGTAGATAACGGGTCAGCCGTTAATGTCCTCCCTCTCGGCATGATGCGAGCTCTCCGCATCCATGAAAGCCATTTGATGCCGTCTACTCGGACTATCAAGGCCTACGATAACTCGTCTCGTCCCATCCGAGGACGGTGACTCTGGAACTCGGTTCGAAACCCAAATGGTGCCGACAAAATTCCACGTGATGGACATTCCATCCGAATTCACGGCTCTTTTGGGACGCCCTTGGCTACACCACATGAAAGCCATAGCTTCCACTCTCCATCGGTGCGTCAAGTTCATTAACCGGCGGGGAGATCTCGAAGTCATCCGAGGGGACGGTTTCCACATAGGAAACGAAGCCGAGACAGTGGCAGCGTGTCCGCACTCGAGCACGGGGTTACCTCCTTCGAATCAACCAAGGGACTACGGGGCAAATCTCATCGAGAATCCTCGTAGTCCGGAGATGCTAACTATGTAAACGTACTCGAGCGGGCGGACCACAGGCGCTCCGATACATCAAGTTCAAGCTGTCGTTTCCAACATTTGGAGCGGGATTGGAAGGAAACGGCGAACATCGCCATGATGCGGGCACATAAACCCCGAGTCTCCAATCGGAGATTCGTCGGCATTCTCCAAACAAACTCTCTGGCCCGCCAGTGAGGAGATCTTTGTAATAAAAGTCGACAAGTATCGTCATACTCATCTCGGCGTATGACCGTCGTATGGAAAGGTCCTCTACGAGGGATTCCCCTCTAAGCCTTTCCGCTCAAGCATGGGGTACGAGATTTTCCTATTTGCTCCAGCGCAACCCGACGCAATACGTCCCTACACACTGGATTGAGTGATCGGATGACGATGAATCTGGACTCTCCGGAGTCGAGGACGCGGCGACCCGCAAGCGAGACCTCTGTATTCACATGCTCGGTTTTGAGGACGGAACTCCTTCCGATCGGAGTCACTTACGACCAAGGTTCCAATACCATGGAAATTGTCAAGCTCAACGTCGATCTGCAGACGGCTATCTCGATAATTGGAAGCACGTGATTCACGCAACGAGGAATCCCTCGATCAAGTGAATGACGACGACTTCGTCAATATCATCTATTCAGGTATCCTGATGAAGCCAAGGATCCCGTCCTTGTTATCGACTGCAACACCAAGGTCACCCTCGATGATTGCTTGCTCATGAGTAAACGAGGCCACGGCCATGCGAGCTCGTAGCTCATCACTACTTTCGAGTACCAGCCCGGCCGCAACCGGCCCGTGCCGTCGGTCAAGCTTATACCCTCAAACGCCGTCAAGGCCAAGGACAACAAAGAAGGAGACCAAGCTCCTCACCACCTGCTACAAGTCGGATCAACCTCGGGAACGCTTCCACCGGCCCACCCGAAAACATCTGCAAAGTCTTCCCCGCAAGGCGTAGTCGGCTTCCGACACGAAATGACCACCTCGGCATCAACATGCTTCGGTTCGATTCTACTCCCGGTCGTCACGGCCGGATTCGGACATCCCGCGGTCGATTGCTAGCTTTGATAGACTTGGCGATCGAGCGAGATCACGAGACCGTCAACATTGCAGAATTCAATACCCCCGTGGGGTCAATCAAGCAGATATGGGCAAACTTCTTGGTGATCGAGATTAAGGAAGGCCGCATGGAATGTCCCAGTCCGACTTCCTTCGTCAATGTAATCCAAGTGTTCCCGCCATTCGGCGATTTGAATGTAATCACGGTTACGGACACTAGCCGGACGATGCGCACCTACGGAGGCTGCCTAGGTCTCGCAAGGAAAGCTCTCATGGAACTAGCCGCTCAAGAAAGTCGTCTTTGGGATGAAGACCAAGCTCGAAAGACCTACGGGGACCAAGCCCTTAAAGTGTCACGGGCGGCTTCGGACGAGAAAGCTAGAGGCCACTCTAGACCGGTTCGACCTCGGGAGTTTTGCCCATGGCAACTTCCCGGACTACCGTCTGTTCTCATCCAACTCCTCTCGCCGAGGCAAGGGTGGTCAACGGTCCCGATGACCTAGGAGATGGAACGACACGGCGAGAACGAATCCCGGCGCTTACCTTCCCGAGGAAAGCAAGTTCTCTCAGTGAAAGCGACAATGAAGACGATGAAACCATTCTCTTCCAAGCCGGGCATGAAGTCAACAAAACCGGACTCTCAAGTGGTCCCGGGAGGATGGGAACGGATCATTACCGCACTCAAATTGAAAGGCCAACTCGGGGAGGAAGGTCTATTTAAAAACGGGGAGGAGGATGGAAATTCATCTCGAGCAACTACTCGGGAAATTCCACGATCTACGGCCCTTCATTTACGTAAACGATCAACCTGGGACGGCAACCAGTCACATGGGCAGATGTTCGGGAAGCCGTGTACTCACCTTCCGACATACCCACCACTCGGATAAAACGAGAGAAGAAAACTCTCCCCGATGGAGGTTTACCTAGACCGGCCGCACGCAGTTCAAAGAAGCTAATCGCTATTCTCACATGGGAAGAAACGCAGGCATTAACTCTCGACGTAGGCTCCCGCTGCAAAGAAGGTTGATCTGGGCCCATAGTGGAGGAAAACTAGCCAACCACGAGTATCGCCGGACCCAACCTCCAGGCCCGAGTATGCTCAAGAAGAAGGAAAGGAACGCGATATACCGTGAAGAGATCAAGGAGACCGTTCGTTTGAGCCGAGAACTCTCCAACCTCCTCCGGAGGGTCGCCAACGCACGGTTCAGTTCGAGCAATCAGCATTGTGCACCGACATTCGAACGGCTACGTCAAAGCGTAGGCTACCTCCCCGAGAGGCACCTAAGCCGGTATCACTGGGACGAGAATCCGTCAGCCGCCGAAGCTCCCAGGGAATTCATCCACAATCAATGAGTTGAGGGAAGACATATGGCCCTATGCTACGAGGAATCCTCCTCTAACTATGGCTCAACTCGGAAGCGGCACTGTTCGAAGGGACCAAACTCGACGTCGGCCGTTCTAACCCGATCGGGTCAAATCCATGCATTACCACCGAAGGCCACCAAAGCCGACGGAGCCGAATGCGGTCCGGCCGGCCCGAAGACACAAGTTCCTTGAAAGAGGACCCGATCCTCACTCGGCTCAAGCGTACTCGGGCAAACATTTCCCTTTGGTCTCTGCTCACCTCCTCTTATCCTCACAAGCTCAAGCTAGAGGAAAGCCTCGGCCCGTACCATGGTCCCCGTGGACGCAACCCCGAGATGAAGTCATTCGGATGATTGGCATCATCCACTATGGCAACATTATCACCTTCACGAGATTTGGACCTATCAAAATTGGGTGATCACAATGAGCCGCTCTACACACAGTCAGTGGACGAGCGTCGCCTTCCGCGTGTTGGTAGACGGAGGTTCCGGAATGAATGTCTTGCCGCCAAGATGATGGACTCCTTGACATCAAGCCCACGAGATCTTAAGCCTTCGATCACACCGTCAAGGCCTATGACTCTACTTCCCGTATGCTTCTCGGGGTTGCTACTCTTAACATGCGGTTCGGCAAGCGGGTGATCCCCACCGATTCCAAGTGTTGGACATTCCAATCACTTTCACAGCCCATCTGGGCGTCCCCTGGCACATCAAATCAATGGCGTGGCATTCACCCTTCACCGGTGCCTCAAGTTCATGCAAGGCAACGGCTAACCACAGTCTACGGCGATAGTGTCACCACCGAGGGGACCAAAGACCAGCGACATTCCAAAGATTGGAAATCAAGCATAATGATGACATGCCATTAAGCTGGATTCACTCGGAGACCTCCAAGATCCAAATATGCAACGTGGACCTTCCACTGTCTCACTATCGATTCCTCCCGCCATGAGGATGATGAAACTCATGAACTTCATCCCGGGGCCGGGGCTCGGCAAAAGGCGCAAGGCCGGCACTCAAGTTATTGAAGTCGAGGACCACACCACGGTCCAGGGGGCTTGGCTACGTGCCAAAAACGGGCGACATCAAGGAAGACAAAGGGCTCGCCCGCACCGAAGCGGCTGGCCCGTAAAGGGGAACCTCCGACGGCACACCCAATCTCCGACCTTACGGCTTTGACCTCGCTCATTACTTCACCAAGGGAACCGACAAACAGAATCGAGGGACCAAGACAAGGGAACCGATAAAGCGTAACCGAGGGGACCAACAAGGGAACCTACAAGCAGTAATCGAGGGGACCGACGGAACCGACAAAGAATCGAGGGGACCGGCAAAGGAACTGGCCCGATGAAGATGAGAAAGAAACAGGAATAGTCAATACCAAGACTACGAGAATGAATGGAACGGCTAGCACGGGACCTCAAGCGTTTCGAGAGGACTCAAAGCTAATCCGATAAGGTGGAGCGTTCCTCGACATCACGGCTCCACTGGACCAGCTGCCACCACGGTCCAGCATGAGTACACATTCAAGGGAATCCCAGACTTGGAGGAGCAACTCAAGGTACTCTCCATGGGAAGCAAGTTGTTCGGATCGCCGCCGAGGCCACATTCGAGACGGTAAATCCAAAGCGAAGGAACCGGGAATTCATAGAAAACGCCTCGGTGGACCAAATCTCTACGTAGTCCGTTTGAAGAAGTCATGGAGCTACCCAACTTGATCGACTAGGGCTCCGACAATAGCATGATTGCCATGATTGGGACAACAGGCCAAGCCTCTCGATCCCCGCACCTCATCAAGCATCCAGCAATGCCACCGAAGAATTGGGTAACTTTCACCGACCAAAGGCAAGCCAGTGTAATTGGAAGACAAGCCGGGCCCGCACCCACATCTCCCTAAACCCGGTCTCGAAACCCTCTCGAGCCGCCTCCTGTCGTGGAAGTCCAGCCCTTCCGAGTCATCCAACGGCCTTACGCCGGAGGACTATAATGTTGTAGCCAATCATGTATTCCCGTTCTTGTGTAATGAAAAGTCCGACCTTTCGGAGTATCCTCTCATTGCCACTTTAACAACCGATAAGTTAACAAACAACTTAAAAGACGTTAATAATTCAATTGATAAAGAAGCGTACACATTAAACGAACAATACATTAAAGAAGTTCTCGAGCGTGTAGTTGACCAAGAGGACAACCGGGCCCAAGCCGCCGAAGAGGTTATGACCAAAGTGAACCCGGGGTCGCGCAAGAGCCTCAAAGAGACACAAGTGGGCGCTTTCGTCGCCGATGCGGAAAAGGAAGCCACTCGATAAGCCTCCTCCGGGAGTATGTTGACGTGTTCGCCCGGTCATATCAGACATGCCAGACTCGATCCCTCAATCGTGGAGCACAGAATTCCCCCGATCCCGAATCCAAGCCTCGTCAAAATGTAAGCCGCGCAAGATCAAGCCGTGAGTGGTCCTTGCAAGTTAAAGAAGAAATTGAGAAAATGATTCGAGTTGGTTTCATCAGAGTGATTGAGTACACGACTTGGCTCACCAACATCGTGACGGTCACCAAGGCCAACGGAAAGGTCTCGATGCCGCGTGGATTTTCGGGATCTCAACAAGCGCCAGCCCTAAGGATGATTTCCCACGCCTAACATCGACATGCTAGTCGACACCACGGCAAATTTCGAAGTAAAGTCCTTCGTGGACGGGTTTGGCTGGATACAAACCGGATCAAGATGTCCGAGGAGGATCGTGCCAAGATCGCTTCACCACTCCAATGGGGACATACTGTTACACTGGCCATGCCATTCGGTCTAAAGAACGCCAAGCTACTTACTACCGGCCGCAACAAATCCTCTTCCATGACATGATTCACAAAGAAATCGAAGTATATGTCGACGACATGATCATCCACTCCAAGGGATCGATACGCAAAGACATGATGATCTCGAGAAAGTTCTTCAACGTACTCGTAAAACACTCCATGAGGTTGAACTCCGGCAAAGTGCACCTTCGGCGTCAAGCGCGGCAAGGTACTCGGGGTACATGGTTACAGTAAAAGAGGTATCGGCCGATCCCAGAAAATCAAGGCCATCATCGACATGAAGCCGCCTCAAACCCCGACGTAAGTAAAGAGCTTCATGGGAAGACTTCAAGCACATCACGCTTCATCATCCAAGCTTGACATCTTCTCTCGCGAGCCCATGTTCAAACCGATGAAAAAGAATGCCGAGCATCAAATGGGACTCCGAGTGCCAAATGTGCCTTTCGAGAAGATCAAGACCTACTCGTTAATCCCCCACCCCGTGCCCGCCACATTTAAGACAAGCCGCTACTCCTCGTATCTCGATGCACAGACACGCCAACGGAGCAATGCCGGCACAAGAGCGTAAAGATTCCAAGGTTGAGCATGCAATCTACTTCGTAAGCCGAAAGCTTCAAGGAAGTGAACTCGCCTACTCAAAGATCGTAGAAAACCCGTACCGCCTTGGTACGGGTAGTCGGGAAATCAAACACTACATGCGGCCGCATTCGGCTGCTCTTGGTCTCCAAAAAGTGGACCCCGTCCGATATCTCTTTGACAAGCCATCCCTCGTCAATGCGGCTAGCCAAGTGGTCATTCTTCCCGGCCGAAGTTCGACATCAAGTACATGGTCAGAAAATCGACAAAGGGCGTAGTAATGGCGCATCAACTTGCCGACTTCCCGAGCAAATAACCTAAGGGTCCCGATCCGCAATTTCCTGGACGACGGAATCTTTTCTTTACTACGGCGGCCGCGAACCGCCGGCAACTCTTCTTCGATGGGGCAGCTGCCAACAAGAAGGGGAATGGCATTGGAATGCTCCTTGTTGATCCCAAGGACGAGCATACTCCCATAGCCATCAAGCCGAATTTTGAAGCAACCAACAATGCAGTTGTATACGAAGCCAATGCAGCAGTTTGGAAGCCGCCCTCGAGCGCAACATCTCGTAGCTAGATGTATATGAAGACTCGGCATTAATCATCAATCAAGTATCCAACAAATGGAAGACGGTAGATTCTCGGCCTTCGTAAGTACCACGCGTACATAGAGGAGCTCATTGCTCAGCTCAAGGACATCTCTTTTCACTATTGGCCAAGAGACAGAACCGCTCGCAGACGCCCGGCAACCTCGCCTCTCTTGTCGAAATTCCCGATGGGAAAGCAAGAAACCCCCTCAGAATAGGCGTGTACGAGAAACACCCGCCTATGCTCAGCCATGTAGATCGAAAAAGAAAAAGAAACGATCGACAACCCCGGTACAATCAAATTTACCACAACACTCCAGTGTGAGAAGCTTCCATTCACAAATGAAGATGGAAGATACAAAGAAGGGATCAAAGCCAAAACATGATGGCATTAAAACGCCCGGCATCCCATTTCGTCATTCAGGGGTATGTTGTACAAGAAGCGCCACTCATGGGCCACTTCCTTCGGTGTGTAAACAAAGAAAAAGCCGAGCTAATGAACGAAGTTCACAACGAACCCGCGGTCCGCACATGAACGCCCGAGCATTGACACGATCATTCTCCGTATGGGATACTATTGGATATCAATGGAAATGCATCGCATCCGGGCTTCGTCCGGCCGCGACAAATGTCAACGGTTTTCCAACCTCAATCACATCCCTCCTCACGAACTCTACCGCATGACTACGCCACGGCCTTTCGCCACATGGGGAATCGACGTCATCGGCAAGATCACTCCTCCAGGGAGCAATGGTCACGAGTTCATTTTAGTCGCCGACTACTTCACCAAATGGGTAGAAGCCAGATCGTACAAGGTACTGAATTCTAAAAAGGTGGCCGAGTTCATCCGAGAGAACATCATGTGCCGATATGGAGTGCCCAACGAGATCATCTCCGACAATGGGACTCACTTCGAAGGAGATTGTGACCAACTACCGACCGACCCGTAGTCACACGTCACAGTCTTCTCCTTACGTACCATAAACCAATGGCGCAAGAGAGGCAAACCAACAAGACTCTCGCCATGATAATCGAAAGATGACCACCGCAGGCCTGGACCGGCCCGAAAAGCTACATCTAGCCCTCCGGGGATACCGAACATCGCCGAACCGCCACATGGGAGACTCAGTTTCGCACTTACCTACGGAATGGAAGCAATGTTACCCGTGGAATTAGAAATTCCATCCTCCGAGTCCTCTTGGAAAACGGGATCAATGAAGTCGAATGGCTACAGCCGTCACGCCGAACTTGCTCTACTCGACGAGCGCAGTATGGAAAGCCATGGAACACACTCGAGCCTACCTGTGTGTAATGGCACGAGCATTCAACAAGAAAGTCAAGATCCGAGACATCGAGAAGGCGACTTGGTGCTAAAGGAAAAGCCTCCTACGCAGACCAATCCCCTCGGAAAGTGGGAGCCTACCCGGATAGGACCGTTCGTGGTACAAAGAATCTTCTCCGAGGAGCCACGAAGCTAGCGGCACTGACGGAAACCCTTTCGTTAACCCCGTGAACGGAAGCAAGCTCCGCAGATACTTCGTTTGAGGAAGAGCACGAGTCAACTCACCTTCCCCATACACCGTCCCCCGTAAATTAAAGTGCTAAAAGAGATAATACCCAACCGGATACATTCCCGCTAATGATCCGTGTAAAACAGTGGTCGCACTTCTTTTGTCTTTGTTTTTCTCAAATTCACCTAAAGTGTCGAACTACGGTGACCTGAGCCCCTTAGTCCAATTGTAAAAGGGGAACGTAGGCAGCCATCTTTGGTTCGGTCTAAAAAAAGCAAAAAATACAATAAGCATCAATTGCTTGTGTTTCAAAAAACTCTTTTCATTTAACCTACAAATTCATAACGGTTAAAACATTCTTTGATGAGTTCAAGCACGGTCAACTCTTGACTCGCTACACGCTAGCAAAACTACAATAAAACATTAATCAATTAATGTGTCTCGCAATGACAATGGATGGGTACTGGACAAAGAAGGTCAACCTAAGTTCCCCGTACTAGGTCCTTCATCCTTCTTCCCCTTCCCTTTCCCCCGCGAGTGTTCTTCACCTTCGCAGAAATATTCCGGTAGGCCTTCTACCCGGCTGTGACTCTTCCCGACGCTCCG
>JAFEMH010005698.1:0-120000 GCA_022495995.1 Adenophora triphylla var. japonica
ATTTGTTAAGAAAGGAGAAGAGAAGACAGAAGTTTACGGGTTAAAAAAGGCATTGTATGGCCTTAAGCGAGGCGCAGGGGCGTGGTATAGTAAGATTGAGGCATATTTTGCTCGGGAAGGATTTGAAAAATGTTCCGGTGAACACACTTTATTCACCAAGTCGAAAAGAGGTAATGTATTAATAGTTGGTCTATATGTAGATGATTTAATCTTCACCGGAAACAATAGAAGTTTTTGTGATGAGTTGAAACCTTTGATGATGTTGGAGTGTCGACATGTCTGATTCAGGAAAGATGAAATATTTCCTTGGAATTGATGGAATTTCAAAGTGCGAAATTTGGAATTTTATTTGTAGAAAGGAGATATGCTCGAGAAGTTCTAGCGAGGTTTGGCATGGAGAAATGTAATCCGATGAAAAATCCTATTGTTCCACAGATGTTTAGATTATCGAAGGATGAGAGCTTGTGCGGAGTTGATGCTCTGATGTATAAGTGAGCGGTCGGGTGTACGATGTATCTTGCTTTAATCGGCTTCATGCGAGACAGTGTTGTATGGGCTGAGTTTGATTAAGCAGGTTGCTGGAGGATCCGAAATCATGTGGCTTGAAACTGCCAGCAGAGAATTCTAAGATACTTGAAGGGGACTATTGAGTTCGGTGTGCTCTTCAAGAGGGGAGAAGGTAATACGAGGTCCTCATAGCTTATACGGATAGTAATTATCTTTGGAGATCTAGATGATCGAAAGAGCACTTGGTTTTGTATTCGCTGATGGGGTCTGGAGGCATTTGTCATCTAATGGTGTTCCAAAAAACGACAGGTGGTGAGTGCATCACACCGCGAAGAGTGAATTTATTACTGACTGACTTTGTGTGCTTGTCGATGCATGAGCTTAGTACAGGAAGCAAATTGGAGGCTGAAGAAAAGAGTGAGTAACGTTCCTTTATTGTGGCAAACAATTCAGCTATTGATTAATCGAAAAATCACATCTTTCGTGGAAGGTGTAAACATATTGGAGTACGATTTCATTTCCTTAGGGATTTGGTAAGCGATGGAGTTCTTAAGTTGAGCTTTTGTTGCTGCGAGAATCAAGTAAATTTGAAATTATGACAAAGCCGCACTAAAGTTGGAGCGATTCAAAAAACTTCGAGGCATGCTTGGAATGATTGGAGCTAATGAAGTAAGCTAAATGGAGATGCATTAGCTTAAGGGAGGGAATGATGGTCAAATTTGTTTATCGGTTGAAGATTTAATTTGTTAGTGTGTGATAAGACCAAGTCTCTTGGAAGTCCTATTCTTTTGGGAAGATGAGGGTTAGTTTGTTCTTTTAAGATGAGAAACTATCTTGACTAGTTTGTAGGGTCATTTGTTATTTACTTTTGTTTTGTATTGGCTATAAAAGGCTTCATAAAAGCTTGTTTCAGTTTAATAACACATTCCTTCCAACATTTCTCCCTTGTTTAATATTATCTCTGAGTTTTACAAAATGAGAAGCCGCTTTATCTTACCAAGTGCAACAAACGAGGAAATAAAAAAAAGAAAGATCCTTCCTATATGTCATAGTGAACTAACAAATCTCAGTACATTAGTTACTCTACTATCCCAGGAGAGAACAAATCTCTGAGCCGGTTAACCCAAAAAAACCCAAAAGAAACAAAACCCTAGGGCCAAAACCCTAGAATTCAAAATTAACAGTAATCACTCCCAAAATCAAAATTAACTCTCTCAGAGAAAATTACATTATGTAAAAAAACAAACAGATAGAGAGTAGAGATTAACTAACGATGTGAATGTCTTCGAAGCCGGAGAGCGCAAAAAAGGGGTTTTGAAAGAAGCTCACACCCAATACCACCAGCACCAACCATAAGCACCTTCGCACCCTAAACACACACACACACACACACAAATAGTCAAACTATAACTCCATGAGAAGTCAAAATTGAAACAAAAACAAAGAGTAAGAAAATAGGGGAATATGAGTACCTTAATTTGCGCTTTGATAACTGCTGGTTGGTCGCCATGGGAAGGAGTTGGTCGGCCGGGATGAAAAAAAAAAAAATTGCGGCAGTGGGAGATGAAAACTGTGTCGTATTGTGGGAGGTGGAGAGAGGGGAAAGGGTTTTGTGATGGAAGAAGGGGAAGAATCCGAATAGAGTTGGGGGAACTGAAAGTCTTCGCTGCCCGTAATTTCCGAGGAAAAAAGGCGCCAAAAAAAAAGAAAATGTTTTGTCTCTCCTTTAAGAACTAGGTAGGGTTGTGTTTGGGGCTAGGGTTCGTTGGTACATGGCCATTTTCAGTCCTAAATTTCTTTCATATTAATTAATGAAATAATTGGGCACACATACACCACTCTTACCACTAAATCATCATTTATCATTAGAGGGTAACCGTCTCTTGAGACTTACTGGGGACTCTTTACTTAATTCACTAAGGGTCGTTTGATTGATGAAAAAAATGAAGGAATAGAGTAATGGTGGATGAGGGATTGAATTTCAAGAAAAAATTGAAATGGAAAAAGCGATCAGTGGCTGCATTGTTTAATTGACACGAAATGAAAAAAAAATCGTAGGGGGTGAAGGGGGTGGGGGTGGGGTTGGGGTAGGGCGAATTTGAAATGGGGGAGGGGGAGGGGGTAGGCGGGGGTCTTTTAAAAAAAAAAAAAAAAAAAATCATGGGGGTGGTAGGGCAAGGGCTAGATGGGGGGTAGGTGGGGGTGGTAGGGCAAGGGCTAGAGGGGGGGATAGGTGGGGGTGGTAGGGCAGAGGGCTAGATTGGGGGGTAGGCAAGGGTCTTTTAAAAAAAAATGTGGGGGTGGGGGGTGGGGGGTAGGTGGGGGTGGTAGGGTAGGGGCTGGATGGGGGGGGGTACATGGGTCTTTAAAAAAAAATTCGTGGGGGTGGGGGTGGGGGTGGGTAGGCAGGGGTAGGGGTGGTTTGGGTTTGGGGGTATTTTGATCAAAAAAAATTTACAATTCAATTGCCAAAGAAATTGAGCATTCCTTCCATATATGGAGGGAATTACCAATTCCTTCCTTCGATGGAATTAGCCATTCCGGAGGAATGAAAATTTTGAACCAAACATGGTGAAGGAATGGGTCAAACGGAATTGACCATTCCATTCCATCGGCGGAATGGTCAATTCCGCGAACCAAACGGGCCCTAATACTTACCCTCACGTCGTCGAAGGTATTAACTTAGGAGACCTTCGTATCGCCTAATCGTTTTTGTGGTTTTAGGGTCGAACAGGAGTCTGACTTATTGTTGGATTATCTTGAACCGCTTCTTGAATCATCAGTTTGGTTTCATTCCCGAAAATCGATGTTTTTTACCTTGAAATCATACACAAACCTTAAACAATGGTGTCTGATGGGCACACAACAAGCGCGTTCGTAGACCATGTCAACGACCCTCCACCATCGCCAGCCTGGGGCAACGCTGCTGAAAATAAGGGAAGCGCTAGTGGTGGCACCAGAAATAAATCATGTTATTTCTACTTCCTCCGCCTTTCCCCAAATAGGAGGGCCGCTGAATCTAACGGTGTGGCCGAAGCGGCGACATTTGGACTCTAGGATCGAAGGAAAGAGAAAAGACTTGCTCATGGTTATGGTTATGGTATAAGCGCAAATAAATCGAAGAAGAGGCCTAACAAGCCGAGTAGCTGCAAGCGACATCGCATGTCCCTCAACATCTCGCTTGGATAAGAGAGCCATTTTGCTAGAACGGGCTATAGCCCTACAGGGCTTGCTGACGTTCACGATGAGCTTTTAGAGTTAACAGAAGGTCAAGATGATCTAAATGATTGTCGATCTCGTAGGACAGCCCCTTCCGGGGTTCACAAAGGCTAGTGGTCTGGCTCAAAATGACAACGTCGATTAACCGGCGCTCGAGCCCTTAAATATACTAGGAGGAAATAACGATCCACGACCAACTGCCAAGTTGGCCATCGTGGCCGAATCATCCCACCGAGGGAGGCTGGCGACCCTCTGCGACCAACTCAAAAGCAACATGGAGCAAGATGTCGAATCAACTCGGTTGAGGCAAGTAGAGGTCGATCGTAATCGTGGTAAGTCGCCCTATGGTGGGAGTTCGATCCCGCCTAGAGGTCAATCACCACCGAGAAAGGACTAAAGGGAATGGTCACCTAACCTTACCCACGTAGATGAGCAACAAAGAATCAAATTATGCGCCCCATCATAACATTGAACTATTGAAGGGCATGGACTAGATGTCGGCGAATAGTTGAACCTCGGGAGGAGGTTAGACAACTTGGAGGGAAATAGACAAGTCGAAAAGGATAAGGTCGACCGCAATGCTAGCACACAATGTGCCCTGCCCCGATGGATGTTTGACCCAAGCCCGCTTTGAGGCCGGAGTTTCAAGGTCGCTCGACCTCGACAAGTATTCCCGGGTCGACCCGATACCACTAAACCACATGCAACATTTTGAAGCGCGGAAATGTGTATGGTCTCATCAAAAGACGACGTGTTGTGCAAAGCTCTCACTATAACATTCACTAGAGTAGTTGTAACCTGGTTTAAAAGATTGGAAATTGGGTGTGATAACAAATGGCATTACATGTGTCAAAATTTTATGGAGCTGTAAGTACCCCAATCCGGGCCGCTCTCCATCCGAGCATACGGAAAAAACCAAGGACGAACTTCCGGAGGTCATAACTCCTTCATACGAACTCCGATTGAGACGTGTCATATATGTTTGGAAAGCTCTCGACGAGAACTAGTTTGCAATTACAAAAAAAAAAAAAAAAGTCAGCCGGCAAAGGTGTCCGTGCGGACCACTTGGCAGGGTGAAAATAATTAAGGACTTTTCAGGAATTACAAAAAATAGTCAACTTGGAAAAGTGTCCGTACGGACCACTTTGCAGGGTGAAAACCATCATTGCAAAATCTCCTTAAAGTCCACAATATTCCCTCAAATCCCGAAAAAACAAAAAATTGGTTTTGCAAAAATGTTCGCGCGGACCACTTTGCAATTTTTTGGGGCCTATAAATAGAGGGCTCCCGCTCTCATATTTTTCACACATCCCTTATCTCCTCCCTCCCCCCAGCAAGCTGGGACAACTCTGAGGCCCTCCGGCCCTTCCCGAGGCGCTTCGAAGCCCTGCCGAGCCGTCCCGAAGCCCTGCCGAGCCGTCCCGAAGCCCTGCCGAGCCGTCCCGAGACGCTCCCGAGCCATCCCGAGGTGCTCCCGAAGCCTTGCCGTTCCATCTCAAGCCATTTAGGTCCATCCCGAGCCATTCCGGTCCATCCCGAAGCTCTGTCGGACCATTCCGAAGCATCCCGAGGCACGGTGAACCTCTGCCCGAGTACACCTAGCAATTCCGAGGCATGCTGAACCTCTGCCCGAGTACACCTAGCAATCCCAAGGCACGCCGAACCTCTGCACGAATACACCTAGCAATCCCGAGGCATGCCGAACCTCTGCCCGAGTACACCTAGCAATCCCGAGGCACGCCGAACCTCTGCCCGAATACACCTAGCAATCCCGAGGCACGCCGAACCTCTGCCCGAGTACACCTAGCAATCCCGAGGCATGCTGAACCTCTGCCCGAATACACCTAGCAATCCTGAGGCACGCCGAACCTCTGCCCGAATACACCTAGCAATCCCGAGGCACGCCGAACCTCTGCCGGCACACACCGGTCCACCCCGAGGCAATCCCGGTCCATCCCGGTCCGTCCCCGAGTACTATCCACATCTCGAGTCATCCAAGGCATCTCCCGAGCCATCTCGAGGCAAACCCGGTCCATCCTACGTGCGAGAACCTATTCGCACTCGATCAAACACATTCCCCAGCGGAAGATAGACACGAACCAACATTGGTAAGGCCTCCTTCCAAAACTATTTCAATTAATTTCAATACATAGCATACAATGTAGACATTACTTTCAAAATGCATTTTTTTTAAAAGCACATACACATACACACATAACTTTTAAAGAAAGAGGGGTATCGAAAGACTCGTGTATACGAGGCGACTCGGGTGATCTCTACTATTCTCTTCTCGAGGCGTAACCTGACCTCCGAACTCAAAATCTCATCACACACCAAAACAAAACAAAACAAAAAAACTGCCTTTTCTCAATGTTTTGGGCGTAATCAAAATGGCATGGCGACTCTTTGAGAAAAACGCAGCACGGCCACGACAGCGCGAGATGTCCGGTCCGCGCGCCGGATCCGGATAATTTTAGTTGGTGACTCCGCTGGGGATATTTTGTTTTAAAAACTTTTAAACAACAAAAAAAAAGATTTTTAAAACAATGATGAGGGTCAAACTTTCATTTTACCCCTTCTTTAACTATTGTGTGTGTGCATGTGCTTTACTTTTTTTATTAAAAAAAATACAAAAAAATGCATCATAATACATCAGTGTACATACATTTAAAAATTCTGCAAAATTTTCTGTTTTCCTCAGAAAAAGAATTTTAGTGACCGCACACTACGCGCACTCTTATCCTGTACACTGGACATTACAACCCCAAACCCGGGATGGTCTCAAATGCAGTTCGATTGGTGTTCCTATGCCTTTCGAGCGCACACGGGATCATTCCAAACTTCCCATCCTAGCCAGTGTCAACCATGCACGCTTGCATCACACTCTGTCCAGACTCAGTTGGTTTTTGACCCAGTCCATATCATAAAGCTTGGATACATATCCCATGCTGGCCATTATCTGAGCCAAAGCCCAGAAATCAAGATCCCTTGCGCAAGCAAAGTGATGAAAGGTCATGCTAAAATCTTGACCTGATCTTGATTTCCAAAGCTACACCCAGATAATGCTCCGTCCCGGATATACATCCATGCCCACATGACACCATGTCATCAAGCCTTTAATACGTCATCCATGACGATGTGACCTAGCCAAAACCTAACGTCATAGATCCCTTGCGCAAGCAAGATAAAGAGAGGTCATGCCAAAATCTTAACCCGATCTTGACTCAGGTGCCGACTCTGTTCACTATTCACATGGCCGACGCATTAAAACGAACATGACAGGCTCGGTCCTTAGGTTCGTTTTTCTTTTGGCTGGTGGAAACCACTTGCCCTATAGAACCCTCGCCCGGGGCTGTCCATCCTGAGAGGTCAAAATACAGGTGCAAAACGAGGGGCTTATAGTCGCATTGATGGTCTCCACTGACCCAGGATCTAAAATAGTTGCGAAAAAGAAGAGCAATCTTTTCCAGCCCATCTAGGATTCTGAGAAAACATGTTTTAAGTAAATTAAAACAACAAAAAATCATAAATAAAATAAAAAAAGGAAACTGCATGTCGCATGAGCTTTCCCCCTTTATCCAAAAAAGGCCTTCCCAAGTCTAAGCCTTACCCTTCACCCCCTCCAGCGAATCGAGAGTGGTTGAGAGTACCCGGGTGCCGTCTTTTCAGTATCGAAGTCACAAGGTCCGACAGCCCTTCCGGTTCAGTGGTCCGAACAGTCTGCTATTCTCCCATGGCAGGATCGACAAATAACAATGAGGGAAACGGAACCCTGCCCCTGAGAAACCTCCAGACAATGGAGGAGGTGCTGCAAGCCTTCGAAACTCTCAAGAAGCTCCAAGAAGAACAACAAGCCTGGATCGTAGACACCATGCGTCGTCGCGGAGCTGTCGTCATTCCCCAACCTGATGGGACCTTCGTCCTCATAGAAGATGAAGAAATGCTTGCTCCCCCGGTTTCCCAAAGCTATCAGCAGGTCCCTCCTCCACCAAGCTACGAAAACCAAGCAACGCAAAGTAGCTCCCGCTCAAAGGTTCACTCGAGCCTCAGTCAAACAGCTCCAATTAGCCTGCCTCAGCACAACCAGTTTCCCGGCCCTGCGCCACAAGCTCAATATCACCAGCACACATATGGGCCCGCTCCCCCAGATCCCAATGTATCTCGGTATCCACTGGGATTCAATAATTTGCCTTTATATGAGCCTCGCAGTCATAATCTGAAGTCCCAATGTCTGCCAGGGACAGACATCCTAAGTGGATATCCGAACATTTCAAACCTACCACCCGCTGGACTGCCACTTGGGGCTAATGAAACATTTCCCCAACTCCCAAACATAACCCTTGGTGGTCCGGGCAATCACGCCCTTGGCTCCAATTTCAACAATCAAGGGTACAGGATGGTATACACTCAACTACCTCCCCAAGACTCCCGAATGGCGATCCCATCAGCCAATCCACCTCGATCTTCGGTTTCCATCCTAGAAAACGGCAGCCTGCCCCTGCCTACCGACCCTCACATGGCTTGGTTGGTCGAACAAATGAAGGACATGTAAGGCAAACTGGCCAACTCTCGGAAGGACTCCCTTATGCCCACAGATCCAAGCAAGGTGGTTCCACTCCCTCCAAAATTCAGAATGCCCGAAATGGAAAAGTTCGATGGGACAGAATGCCCAAAGACCCACATCGACACCTACGTCTTGGGTATGAGAGCCAAAGGGGCCACCCCACAACAAATGGCGGATCACTTCCAGCATTCCCTCAAATTCACGACATTAAGGTGGTTTCTCAACGTAAAAGCAGAAAATCGCTCCACCTGGGATCAAATCAGTGAGATCACTACAAGAAAAAGGTGTTTTTGTCACATTTTATTTGTCACGGTCCATCAACCGTGACAAATAATTTTCTATAAACCACGGTTTTTTTAACCGTGACAACTAATTATTATTTGCACCGGTTCCTGGTTGACCGTGATTTACCCATTAAATATTGCTTTAATTTTTATTTTTATGTTCAAATTCCCAAAGCCAAAACTCCAGCCAGCGCCTTCACCTTCACCAAATTCCCCTCCCAAAATTCCAAATTCCCTCCAAAAATCCAAATCCTAATAGGAAGATTCCGATTCCTCCTAGAATTCTAAATTAATTAGGTTACCGAAATCAGTTTCCACTTCGTATCGTATTGGCGCATTGGCTCATCTGCTTCGACGGCGGCGGAGGCATCCACCAAAACAGGCGAAAGAGGATTATGGACATCTGTTCTTCGTTGGATTCCTACCTCCACAGAGCACATCATCAACGCTGAGAAGCACCTTCTCTTTCGTCAAGTAATTTCGTTTCCCCCCTTTCCCCTTTGGCCGATTGCATTTGATTGTGTCGGAATTTTGTATAGTTATTGTTGGTAACGATCTTAGTAGGTGAAATTGTTGGAAAAAGATTAATAAATCTATCAAAAAGACTTGATCTTGGAATGGTTTCTCTTGATTATAATCCCTCCTTCTCGAAAAAGATAGTCCCATTTGCCAATTTTGCTTGTTAATGTTGGGTCTGGCCCACCAGATTCGAAAGTCATCCAAAGGTGAGTTGAGGTTTGACTAGTTAGATGTGTTAGACACAACACAGTCATCCAAAGGTGAGTTGAGGGGATCAAGTAACGGAGAGGATACTGGTCAAGTCAAGTCAATTGTTCCTATTGACGAGGGATGAATATCTTGCAATCACAATAAAGATACATGTACTTAGAACCTACTCGATAACCTAACAATTCGGGAACTAATAATTGGATAGCATTACCCTATATGCATAGTTAATTCTACTGAGTAAATAATTATGACAATTTGAGTGGGAAGTAATGTCTTGCTTGGTTACATGTAAATCAGGAAGTGATTTAGGTGAATGAATGTACTCCGGTTCTTGGTTTATATCTTTACTAATTGTTTTATTGGTTGTGTTTTTGGAAATTCTAGGACTCCATTTACTGTGGAGCAGGTTAATGTTGGGTCTGGCCCACCAGATTCGAAAGTCAGATGGTTCCATTCTGCTAGCAATGAACCAAGATTTATCAACACGGTTTCTTTTGACAGTAAAGAGAGATCTCCAACCCTAGTAATGATACATGGATACGCATCTTCTCAAGGGGTTTTCTTTCGTAATTTTGATGCTCTTGCCAAACATTTCAAAGTGATTGCCATTGACCAGCTTGGGTAAGTCAGTTACCTTGTATGTGCTTTTTCTAAATGGTCATGATGCAGAAAACCTAGATCATTTTTTGTGATTACTATATGTTTTAGTTGATGTAGATAAATTGTCTATATACGGTGTACGTAGGTTCAAAAAGGTTTGATAAAATTATTAATCGTCAATCTCAGTTTAAGCCGGAAACCCATATTGATTGCAAGGTTTTTCTTCAAATATTAATTTGCATGTCAGTGTCTTATACCGAATGTGATTGTTATTACAGGTATGATAGAGAAGAAGGCAATACCCTGTTTGATGCTAATAGCTCATCATATTATCTTGGTGACGATGCCTCTTTCAAAAAGAAAGAAGCAGAAGTTACCAAACGACTGGTATGTATGGCATAGTCATTTATCTTTTTGAAAAAGAATCTTTCAAGTATAGTTTGTTTATGTCGTCATGCTAAGTTGTTTGTTTTATCTTCTGAAGTCTTCAAAAATTAGAACGTCGTATGGCTTTTGTACCTATTATGTAGTTGGTTGTTGTCAAAGAAAAGAGATTAACCAAATTAACAGCTGTGAAAACCTAAATATTTACTCATAGCTGGAATTAATGGTCATTCCAATCCAAATGTTTCCTTATTGATAGAATACTTTCATCCTCGAGTTAATTTTTTGATACGAAGTGCATGCTGTTAGTATTTAATATACATGCTTGTCAAGCTTTTTATTCATAATTTGTGATTTCATGTTGATTATCAGTGCCATGTACAAACTTTTTGTTTTTGTTATAGTAACAAAATTGATACAAGAATGTCAGAGAATGCTAGTTTGGGATTTGAAATCCTCCATTTAAACCAAACTTGATGCTAGGCGTATGTCCGGTCAAGGGTAAGCGATTGATTGATATCTTCATTTTCTGACAATGGTATGGTAGAGAGCCATTGCGGGTTCTTGTGATATCCTTGTAAGCTTTTATGTCTGAAATTATCTACAAAAATTGGAATATATTTGTATCATAGATGATGGAGAAAGGAGAAGATATATCACGCCATTTTATTCTTGTATTTATTTCATAAGGTTACTCCAACTTATGACTAATCCACATCATTTTCTTGTTCACAGATTCCTACAACATTGGGTGATGATGGGTCAGATGAGATTTGTAGCTAGATGACTTTTTTGTAAGTAAATTTTTTTAAATCATACTCAAGTTTTTTTTTACTTAATTTCTTTGTTAGTTTTTTTCAAACTTATAATATGTCATGTCATCGATTAGTAATTATTATCCATTTGTTTTAAATCTAAAATATGAAGTACTCGAGATTTTGTTTATGTTTTCAATTGTCAACGATATTCATTCACTTATGAAAATTTGCTTTTCTGTATACGCATGACAGGATTGGAGCCTTGATGATGTCTTTTTGATCTTCAACTTCAACATCAACTTCTAAACTTCGATGTTTTAGACTAGATTATGGCCATGATTACACTTTTGTACATGTTTAATTTCAGACAAATGCTTAATAGTAGCAAATGTTTTATATTATATAAATAGTTGTTAGATTTGACTTACTAGAATGAATTATTTAGGATTGTTGTTTAAGAACTTATATCACCGTTTTTGGATTTTTATGAAAATTTATGCATTACGGTTAAAATGGTCATTTAAATATTTTATTGCTACTAAATGTAGTACAATGAATATATAGTATACTAGGTTTTATAATTAAAAAAGCCTATATAGCACAGTTTTGAATTGTGTTACAAATATGAAAAACACACATTATGGTATCATTTGCCACGTTAATTACCAATACAAATAATGATTTATATGTCGCACATAACTTTTGTGACGGTTCCAAATTGTCACAAGTATTAAAAATTGCACCGTTTTTAAATGTCACAACAACCGTGACAAATAAAAAAATAACATATATCACACTTATTGTGTTACAGTTTTTAACCGTGACCATGCTTAGTAGCAAATACTATTTGTCACGGTTTAGAAAACGTAGAACAGTATAAGCGACGCTCACAAAAGCCTCGGACGTAAAAACGTGACAAAACCGTGGTAAATACTATTAGCCACGGTTTTATCTCTATTTACCACGGTCCGACGACCGTGACTAAAAACCCTGATTCTTGTAGTGGATCTTCCTAGAGAAATACTTCGCCAACCTTTAGTGGGAAACAAATCGCCATGATCTGCAAGTCACCGAACAGAAGAACGACGAGCCTGTAGGCGAGTTCTACAAAAGATGGAATTGGAAACTAAGCGAGATAATGGATCCGGTTTCCAAAGAGGAGCAAATGGACATCTTCCATTCCTGCCTCAAGCCATCTCTGAGGACCCTAATCAGCCACCACTTCTATCCCGACCTCCGTGCCATGGTCAATGCCGGGACCAAGTTCGAAAAAACATTGAGCCTACAAAAGACAGCAGCCGCTCCTGCTTCTTCCTACCGCTACCAGGCAGTCCCGTCAAATCCGACGCCTGTTCCAAACAAAGGAAAAGAGGCCGCCGTAGCAATCCATTACATCCAGAATGGAGTCCAGGGAAGCCGCGATCAAGCGCCCCCGAGAAATAACAATCCTCCCTAGCCGCAGCGTTTTCAGCACTTCGACAACCTCGGAATGTCTCTAAGCCAACTGTTCGAGGCATTGGTGAAGCAGAACATGCTCAAGCCCCTTTAGAATTATCAGCCAAGGAATCCTAACCCGAACATGGATATGAGCAAGCGGTGTGCCTTTCACAACTACCCCGGCCACACCACCGACAATTGCATCATACTAAAACAAGTGGTCCAAGGGATAATTGAAGAAGGAAAGTTGGAATGCCCCCGCGGTCCCAACACAGTCAAAAATCAATTCCCCAGAAACAATTGGGGAAAGCAGTAGTGAGAAGCCTTTTGACCCTCGCACCCTCTGAAGCGCGTCAAAAATGCCATTGAAGAAACTGGGTTACCTTCTCCGGACCCACAGCCAGCAAAGAAGAAATGGTCTGGAAGCTTGGACTAACCCCTCGTCTCTTAGAGTCTAGCTTCGAAGAAAAAAAACATCCAGAGTCTGTCGTATTTAAGTTTGAGTCTCTCGAGTCGTCTAACAGCCTTACGCCTAAAGATTACGCGTTTGTAGCAAAAACTATGCTTCCTTATGCTCTGAATAATAAATTCGACCTTTCTGAGTATCCCCTCATTGCCACTTTAACAAATGATAAATTAACTAATCAAAACAGTTAATAATGATTCACTTGATAAAGACGCAGACACATTAAATGAGTAATACATTAAGCAATCTTTAATCATGTTGTCAAATGAGAGGAAAACCGGGCCCAAGCTGCCGAGAAGGTTCTAACCAAAGTGAATTTGGGGACTGCTGAAGAGCCTATAGAGAAGCAAATCGAAGAATTCTCCGTCGATACTTCGCCTAAAGAATATCGAGTCTTCTTCTCCCCCCTACACTCTAATAAAAAAAAATTATACAGTCAAACCTCGTAGGTTCTAGTACTTTTCTCATACAATGAAGTCCTCCTCGGACATTGTAATTAAGTCTTCAATTTTCCATACGCAAGTTTCCTTTCTTTTCTTGCTAGACTTGAGACATTATTTTGCACCCCACATTACATTTAATGAAATGGTTTTGTTTTATGTGATCACTTGCATTTCTCAACAAATAATTTCTCAAATGATTGATGCTTTAATTAATTGGTGTGAGAAAGTCAATCGATAGCTCCCCATACACCTTACCATACCCCACACAAAGGCCTCCATCAAGTCATACACTTTCCAAAATCACATCTCTACCATCACCTTGACCAATTCAACGATGGCAGCGACATCACTAAATGATTGCTCTCATGTCAACAAAAAGCTAGGGGCTTTTCCTTCCCCCTCATGTGCATGAAGCAAGTTCAAGCAGGGGCTTCAAGAAAAAAAAAAAGGAGCCAAGGACCCAGTACCGCTAGTCAGAAGCTCAATAGAGGAAGGCAAAGGCAAAAGCGCATCGTAAATCCTTAAGCAATATTCAAATTCTTCCTCTTCTCGTGAGAGCAACGATCAAGAAGCAATTGATTCATTGTGACTGCCGTCAAATACGACTTGTCAAGGAATCACCTCAAGGCTCGTGCCTCATCATTCAACCTTCCGAGCCTTTTCGCCAAAGGCCACTGAACATACCCCGTATGAAAAATATCATATTTAAGTTTTGGAAAATGGGACGGGAAATATGTAAAAGTGAAAGAAAGGAGTCACCACGCCGTTTTATGGAAAACATTGAAAAACCATTTGAAATCAGAGAGAGGGTTCGGGGTCAGGTTACGTGTTGGGAAGAACCGAGAGTTCACCCAACACGCCTCGCGAACGAGTCTTTCAATGAAAACATCCAATATATTCATGAGTGTGTGCAATTGTGTGAGACGAGAATGTATGTTTATGTGCTTTGCTTTTCATTGCAAAAAAGAGAGAAATACAATTTGTGAGCCACTTGGTGCGGGGGGCCACATCCCGATTACATTAACTGGAACAGATTACAACTGAAAGGAACCTGCTGCAGATGGCTAGGTGTGTCGCACGATACATGACCTAACATGGCCAAGTGTGTCGCCCGACACACCATGCCAATCTGCAGAGGTTTTACAAGCTGGATTACAGAGAAAGAAATGGACAATTGCAATGAATTAATATCAAATTACAAATCACGAAGATCACAGAGATAGAAATAAACATCCAAGAGAGTATGGATATGATTGATCCACACTCTACTTGGTGTTCAAGCAACTTTAGATAAGAACATAATCATAAACATACAAATCAAAGCATGCATTATCACGAGAATAGATGTATGATCAGAACATTCCAAGATGAGATCATGGTATATTTAATCAGGTTCGAAACCACACAGCAGATTAAGCATGGCAATTACACTAAGTAATGAAAATAGAGAAAGAGAGTTAGGCTTCGTTACCCTTGGAGATCCTCAATCTCTATACCAAGTTAGGTATAGAGATCTTCAATTCAGCTGCAGAAAGTGGATTTAGATCTCAGATTAGGTGAAGAACTAGGGTCTTCAATGTGTATGAAAGTGTATGAGAGGAAATGAGTGAATTGTGTATGAGAGAGAGTGAATTGAGAGAGAATTGGTGTGTGTTTGTGTGTGTATGAGGAGAGAGGTGAGTTTCTAGCGTAATTTGGGCAGAGTGACAGTAGGAGGTCGAGAAGGGATCCTGAAATGGGAGGAGGAACCTCTGATTTATAGTTGCATGGGAGGTGGCCAACTATGTCGCACGACCTTGCGTTGTGGTTTTCCAGTGGCTCGTTTCGTCGCACGACATAGGGAGCCATAACCGTTTTCCTTCTAGAAACACGCAAGGTGGCAGCTCTGGATCCTTCCTGAATAATTCCTTAAAGGTCCAAACTGTATAATTCCCCGTAGGTCCTTTTGCAGGGAATAACGACCTATAGGTACTTCCTTATCAAGAAACTTATAAAAAGCTCCCGGAAGTCTCGGAATAATATATAAATGTACCAAAACGCCCCCATTGCACTTTTTATTGTGTAAAAGGCACTTGTAAAGGGTCGCGAGTTGGATTGGGGTACTCACAGAAGCCCCTCGACAACGTCACTTATGGAAGAAGTGGGGTTGTCGATAAGAAAGGATCCCAAGCTTGACGAGCGAATGATGGGAAAGATAGACCATAATGGTCGAATGGCTGGACCTCTCGAGAAAGGATTCCTACGTATTTCTAAAAGGGAATCAAGCTAGATCGTAGTTCAAAGGTAGGCCAACAAAGGCAAAATGGTAGTGCATGCCAACAAGGGCAAAATGGTAGATTTGATAGAATTGCAGGACGAATCCAAAGGATGATACAGGACGAACCTAAAAGAGGCACAGGATGAACCTAAAGGATGATCGAGACTAACCCAGAGGTACAGGATGAACCTAAAGGAATTACGGGACGAACCCAAAAGAGGCACAGGACAAACCTAAAGGATGATCGAGACTAACCCAAAAGAGGTACAGGATGAACCTAAAGGAATTACGGTACGAACCCAAAAGAGGCACAGGACGAACCTAAAGGAATTGCAGGACGAACCCAAATGATGATACAGGACGAACCTAAAGGGTGATACAGGACAAACCTAAAAGATGATCGAGACTAACTCAAAAGTAGCGCGAGATAAATTCAAAGGAAATGAAATGACTTTTTCGAGAAAGTAAACATAAGACATGATGATTTGCAGTTGAGTGAGATATGCTTTCATACCTGTGATGTGCTTACCTGCAAGGGTTGCGCACACGAGAGGATCGCTTGAAGTGATTGACTGACTTTGGAAGCATTTGCCGGGTAGCACAAGAACTTTGCGGGCTTTGCTGACAATTTGCCATGCAAAACGGAATTGGCTGACAATTTGCCGTGCAAAACGGACTTTGCTGATGATTTGCCATACAAGACGGACTTTGCTGATGATTTGCCGTGCAAGACGGACTTTGCTGATAATTTTCCATACAAGACAGACTTTGCTGATGATTTGCCGTGCAAGACGGACTTTGCTGATGATTTGATATACAAGACGGACTTTGCTAACGATTTGCCGTGCAAAACGGACTTCGTTGTTGATTTGCCATGCAAGACGGACTTTGTTGATGATTTTCCATGCAAAGCGGACTTTTGATGATTTGTCGTGCAAGACGGACTTTGCTGACGATTTGCCATGCAAAGCAGACTTTGTTGATGATTTGCCGTGCAAAGCAGACTTTGTTGATGATTTACCGTGCAAAGTGGACTTTTGATGATGATTTTCCATATAAAGCGGACTTTTGATGGTGATGCTGATGAGTATTGCTTGGAGACTGAGTCACCAAGGCTCTTTCAGACGATGCTGATAAGTCTGAAGAAGATGAGACTGATGAAGATGATAAAGGCAGAATATGCCACCTGCAGGATTTGAATTCTTTGTCTAGACTGTGATTGAAGAACAGTCTTCATGATCAGATTATGATCATTTGATTATTGTACCCTGTGGGGGAAAAACACAACACTCTAGGCATTTTGCAAGGATTTGAACTCAATTATTGTTAATTTTATGCATTGTTAAACTTTATTGCATGAGTTCATCTCAATCGAGGATGAAAATGAAGTGAGGATTTTGTAGATAGTGATTGTATGCATGAAGCAAATGATGGATTGTATATGGGATGAATGTATGTATGTATGATGATGTATAGATTGCGAACCCTCTACCATGTATTTGAGAAGTGTACGGCTAATAATTGAGGAATGTATGGGTGATATGCTGCAACATAAGCAAGTCGGGGCATGCCCTGAGAGTACAAATTGCAGCAGATGATTGCTGGCTGATAAGAACAATGTGTGTCGCGCGCCCGAAATGGCAAGTAGAAGAGTGAATACAGAGAATGTCCTGGCAAAAGATACTGATACGAGAGAGCCTGAGCAAACAGTTTAGCAAAGCCCCAGCTTGAAGAGCTGATACGGGAGAGCCTGAGGGAACAGCTTAGCAAACAGCTTGAAGAGCTGATACGGGAGAGCCTAAGAGAATAGCTTAGCAAAGCCCCAGCTTGAAGAGATTCAATGCAGCCCTATTGCAGACAGAATCATCATGTGGCCAAGGAGGCATCCATCTTTCAAACTTTAGTCAATCAGTCATTGGACAAGACTCAGAAATATATACGTGCAGGTTCATATCTTTCGAAAAGTGGGAACAAAATCCGATTTTGTGCAATAAACTCGATTTGGGCTGGTCCCTTTTGAGAGAGTATAAGCGTAAGAAGGTGTGGAAAAGTGTATGGAAGCCCCTGCTGATAGAAAGACAGTGTTTGGCTCTATACTCCTAAGATGTAGAAAAAGACGACTTGTCTAGACATTTGAAGACTTGTCTTATTCATGATGATCACAAGACTGCTTAAAACCCTTTATTGATGTTCGGGTTATTAAACCATTAAGCCTGATATGAACAAATATTTTGATTAATCATGAGGAGAAAACCAACTGATATCAAGAATCAAATTTGGAAAGAGGAAGAGAGGTCACTAATGAGACCAAATTTTCTGAGATTTGCTAGTGGTTGTGACCGGACCATTTCTGGTTGCCTACGTTCCCCTCATAGTAAGTAGCTCCGATCGCCGTAGTTCGGGCTTATCCCGATTGAAAAGAGAAGGAATGTGAAAATTCGAGATTTTGAGGACCTTTGAGGATTTTGAGGATTTTTTTGAGAATCAGAGAATTGAAGAACATGTCTCCTTGGAGTGTCACCGAAAGACACGGATGCGAAGCCCCAGTGAGGCATCTACGGGAATTATTTATGGAGAAGAAATGAAATATGCTCACGTGAAATGTCAAATGAATTGGATTTGCACAATTTCAGATTGATGGTCTTGAACCATGGTGGATTAGGTTCCAATTTAAGCAAGCAATGAAGCATTAATTTGATTTAGGTCTTGATGAGATTAGAATGAAACTGCTATCCGGTAGGAACTGTAGCTGGGTTTCAAGGCTTTGATCGGCCATCAGGTGATTTGGGACATTGTTTGCATCATGACCTCTTAAGGTGAGAGGTCGGCTGGCTTTTTGCTGACTAAACCTCTGAAGATGAGAGATTGGCTTTTGAGGATGTGTTTGGGATTTCTATGGCGAGGAGATTGTGGTTGCATCTTTATTGACTCTAAGAATGAGAGGTCAAATTTGGCTTCGTCGAGGCCAAGGGTAATGGGAGTATCCTCTAAAAGCGAGAGGATGGTTTGGGATCGATTGAGATGGTGATGGCTAGGGGAAAGCCATGCTATCGAGGACCTTTGTGAAATTGTGAGGACTCAAGATCCTTATTGTAACGACCCAATTTTTCATACATAATAATAATACTTAATTTAATAATAGCATAGCCTCCAACGGCTACTAAAATCATAATTCAAAAGTACTAACCACTATTTGAAATAAACTTAAATGCTGCAAACGGTAATAATCTCTACGGCTAGTACAAACCACTGGCTCAAAATACTTAGTATTCTAAAATAATTATTTGAACTCCAAAAGCCGCTAATCCATCAAACACGCAGCCAATCCACTCCAATCATTTATTACCTGGGAGGGAAAAGAATATAAAAGGGTGAGCGAACAAAGCTCAGTAAGTTCATACGGGGTCTCTTCGGTTTCTAAGAAGAGACGACCGAAACGAACGGAGGTTAACAAAATATCAATGGAAGGATAGCATGTACAATAAATAAATTATGTGCTGAGAATGTCAAAGAAGGATACTTTTTCAAATAACAAGTAGTGGCACTTTTACAATAACAGATAGAACTTTACACACACTTGTCCGTCAATTCCAAGTAATTGTGCACCTTTAATCTAGGGTGACTCCGATACACCTATTCGGTGATCGTTGAATAAGGAGATCTACGCCTTTAATTTAAGGCGCCCCCTTATTCTGAATAAGAGAATCTACGCCTTTTATCTGGGGCGCTCCCTTATTCTGATATATAAAAAATTTAAGGTCATTTAAATCTGGCTAGACCTTAGGTCATTTCAATCTGTTTAGACCAATTTATTTAACATTGAGGCCATTTCAATCTGACTAGGCCTTAGGTCATTTCAATCTGTCTAGACCAAATATATAAAGAGTCCTCATCAATTGGACAAAGTTAACATCATATACATATAGTGTTCATGGTACGAGAACACAAAAGTCAATTTTAATTTACATGGATACACATTGAACAAAAATGCATCAATGGTAAGATATTCCAAGAACGTTCATAACGAGGGAATACAATTGATTAACTACCGGCCACTTGGTAGTATACAAATCATCAATAGGGAATCTTATAACAAAGGAAGATACATTCAAATACTTAATGAACGTAATCCCTTACCTTAGCTTTGCTTTCCTTCCTTAAGCAACGCCTTACGCGAAATCTACAATCACGTAACAACATAACTTAGGCACAAGTAATCGTTTACTACTTCTTATGTACCTATACTTCCTTTCCTTAGTTAGCCTATGAGTTACTCTTAGACTCACCTTAACTGGTTAACTAACTTTCTATTTTTAGGAGCTTTCCTAATTTAGCAATTTCTTAATTTTAGAAACTTTCTATTTCGAAACCCTAATATTTTTGGAACCTAAGTCTTTTAATATTCTTTTTTAATACCACAGGTTATTTTTCTTCTTTCCCTTTTATATAACTTCTTTAAAGTCTTTGGACTTCCCCTTAATTTAAAAACGTTCCTTTAGGTTTTCTTAATTTCAACAAGGTCCTTTAACTTTCTAAAATTTACAAAAAAAGTCCCTTAACTTTCAGAATTTTACAAAATAGCCTCTCAACTTTTGAAAAATTGCAAAACAGTCCCTCAACTTTTAAATAATTGCAAAACAGTCCCTCAAATTTTAGATAATTGTAAAACAATCCCTCAACTTTTAAATAATTGCAAAACAGTCCCTCAACTTTTAAAATTTACAGAACAGTCCCTCATAAACTTTGGACTTTTCAATTTAGTCCCTTAGTTAACTGTTCAATGAATTAATCTTAACTGAAAATCATAATTTAACCATTCAGCTTTTTAAACTTCTAGTATGGTCCCTTTTTCAGTTTGAAAACTAACTATGTTTTTATAAAATAGACCAAAAGCCTAACACTTAAACAGAGACACAACCCAAACACATCTAAGCCATTCGGCCGAAACCCTAGGTGGTTCAAAAACATTGTTTTTGTTCTTCTTTTTATTTTCCAAACATTAAACAACTCATTTAATTCACATATTCTTTAATCAAACACTTTTAATCATATTAATTGTGTTAGATTTAAATCCAAATCAATATGAACTAGGGTTATGATTACTTTATTATAACATTCAATTCCCCATTATTCAAACCCCCAATTTATTCATTAGGCTCTAAGATTAAACCATTAAAATCTAAGAATGAACAACCTAGAATAAAATAATTTTAGAGTTTCAAAAATTCATAACTAGTTCATTTTTACTCCGATTTGAACGAAACGAAAACTAGGGTTTAGGGTATCACATTACCTTGATTATGGTAAAGAAATATTGGCCAAAGAAGACCAAAATCCCGGCTGTTCTCCCCTCCTTTCAGTCCAGCCGCCGCCCCTCTCTCTCTCTAGGGTTTTTAGATTTTTTTTTCTTTGTTTAATGAAGGATTATGGAAAAATAATGAGGAGGTTTTATTATTTATAGCTAGGATTTAATCTCCTTGGGCCCTTTAACCTCATTAGCCCACAACTTAGCCCACTTGATTAAATCATTGATTTGGTCCACCCAATTAAATCCAAGTCCCACTAAATAAGGAGTATTATTTTATTTATTTTTCTAATTAAAATAATACTACAAAATTTTTTAAAATTTTTGGGTCTTTACATTCTTACCCCCTTAAAAGAGTTTGGTCCTCCAAACTAAACGTACCTTAATTTTCGAAGACATCGGGATACGTTTTACGCATCTCGCTTCCGAGTTCCCATGTTGCTTCTCGCTCTGTGTGGTTGCTCCATTGCACCTTCACATAAGGAATCACTCGCTTCCTTAGATTCTGATCTTTTCAATCTACGATCTTTATAGGCTTTTCATCATAGCTTAAATCATCACGGACTCTTAGCTGTTTGTACTCGATCACGTGACTCGGATCGTGAATATACTTTCTTAGCATAGAGACATGGAACACCTCATGCACTCCAGCTAAAACCGGTGGTAGTGCCAATCTATAGGCCACTTCCCCAATCTTGTCAAGGATCTCGAACGGTCCCAAATATCGTGGACTTAACTTTCCCTTGCCTATACTCTCTTGCATCTTTACTGCCTCTTCGTCAATTTCTTGAGCTTCCTTAATTATGTTCAGGAGTGTCAACTGAACCCTCAGCAGAGTCAAATACCCTTTAATTCGCTCTTCTAAGTTTGAAACCTCAATGTTATTCCACGCACTTACCCCCTTAGAAATCAATGCCGCTAAGGTTCCTCGATTCTTCCTACTTAATGCATCGGCCATCTCTGGATGGTTTGTTATCGTACAATCATAATCCTGCAATAATTCAGCCATCTCCTTTGTCTTATATTAAGCTCATTCTGAGTGAAAATGCATTTAAGACTCTTATGATCTGTATATATATTTGACAAGTTGTTCCATACCAGTAATGTCTCCAAATTTTCAATGCGAATACCACCGCTACTAATTCCAAATTGTGGGTCGGGTAATTCCTCTCATGGTTCTTCAGTTGCCTAGATGCATAAGCTATCACCTTATCATTTTGCATCAACACACAACCTAATCCCTTCAACGAAGTATCCCTATATATCACATATCCCTCTGATCCTGATGGTACAGTAATAACTGGAGCGGACACTAATCGACTCTTCAGTTCCTGAAAATTCTTCTCACATTCCTTTGACCAGCGAACTTGGCCCCTTTCTGCGTTAACCTCGTTAACGGTCCTGCAAGCTTCGAAAATCCTTCAATGAATCTCCTATAGTATCCTGTTAGCCCCAAGAAATTTCTTATCTCACTAACTATGGTTTAGCTCTCCCAATATACTATAGCCTCTATTTCTGTTGGATCCACTTCAATCCCATCCTTAGATACCACAAGTCCTAAGAATACACTCTCTCTCCCACCAAAATTCATACTTCTTGAATTTAGCGTACAACTTTTGTCCCCACAAAATATGTAGAACTAACCTCAAATGTTCTTCATGTTCCTCCTTAGTCTTAGAATAAACCAAGATGTCATCCATAAACATAACTATTCACTTATCCCAGAATTCCTGAAATATTATTTCCTCAATTCCATAAATGCAGCTGGCGTGTTTGTCAACCCAAACGGCATAACCAACAACTCATAATGACCGTACCTTGCCATAAAGGATGTCTTCGCAACTTCCTCGTTCTTTACTCTTAACTGATGATATTCCGATCTCAAATCTATCTTCGAGAAATAACACGCTCCCCGAAGGTGGTCAAACAATTCGTCAATCCTTGTTAACGGATATTGATTCCTAACCGTCACTCGATTTAACTCCCGATAGTCGATACACATTCTCATCGATGCGTCTTTCTTCTTTACAACAATACCGGTGCACCCCACGGTGAAACACTCGGTCTTATCAAACCCTTATTCAATAACTCTTACAGTTGTTCCTTCAATTCCTTAAGTTCATTCGGACCATTCTGTACGATGCCTTCGATATCGATGCGTTTTCTGATACTAGGTCTATGGAAAATTTCACCTCCCTTTCTGGTGGTATTCCCGGCAAATCTTCTGGAAACATATCCTTAAACCTCCGATCACTGAAGGAGACTCTATAGTTACTCCTTTCTTATCCGTCTCTCCCATATAGGCTAAGAATCCTTCACATCCTTTTCCTCAACGTCTTCCGAGTTCTCATTCCCGAAATAAGACCAGATCGGATTCTCGGTTCCGATCCTTGAAAATAAAACTCTTCTCCAGATAGCAATCTGAATGTACTTCTTTCTTAAAACAGTTTTCCTTGGCATGATGGACAGCTAACCAATCCATTCCCAGAATAATTGTCAATTTCATTCATTTTCCACTCTATTAGGTCAATCTCGAGTTCTCTATCACCTATTATCAAAGGGCACTCCTTATACATAGACAAGATAGGAATCGACTCATTAGTCGGAGTATTTATCACCAATGGTACTTCTAATGCTTCAGGTTTCAAATTCAATTTCTTCCCTCTGTACCGATACTCATTAGTCTGGTGCTTCCCTTTTTGTACACTTCACGTTTTCATCAGATCCTTGACCACGGACCATGCTTTTAATCCCAACTCTTAGATTGTTAAAGTTCTTACTTGGGTACTTACTTACGACACCATCTTCTTTACGATACTTATCAGTACTATGAATACAAGGCACTATTACTCACGCCTATACTAGCAATACTTAAATGCTTAATGCTTTTATACTATAACCAGAATTCGTCTCAATAGACTAATACATTTAAATCTAGTCATAGGTCAATTCACTAAACCCTTGGTCTTTTCAATAGATAGGCATTACTCTCATAAGTCTTTTCAACAGACTTATTGGTCTTTTCAACAGGCCAACACTACTAATACTCATACTTGCTACCTTACAGCATTCACTTAAATTAGGGCGCCTCAACAGACTTCCAATATGCGATCGGTCCATTCACTAGACCATCGATCGATTTAATGGATTAGTTAACATAGGTCATTTTACTAGACCCAATTTAATCACACTTGGCCGTTTCATTCAAATTCGATTATCATATACTTGGGTCGATTCACGAGACCAATCTTTCTTGTTTCCGTTAACACACTCAATTAACATTCAAGGAACAATTTCACGCAATTGTAAATCAAAATGCAACTAAAACTTTATTTCATAACTAGAATGAAAAACAATTCAAATCCAAAATCTTTGTTGCCGGAATAAAAACAATGCTAACTACTAACTACTAGCTCTTTGTTAAAATTTAAAAATAAATCACTCCTCCACTCTTCAACTCCAATCTTACTTTATTCCTTTCCTTAGGTTTTCCACTAGTCATTTCCTCTTCCTCATCATCTTCAATCATGATTGGAGACGCTTCGCTCCCTTCTAAGTCTTCAACAAGATTCTTAACGGTTACTTCTTCAATAATCTGAACGGTAGGGACCACTGGTTCTGTTTGGTTCCCTTTTCTAGCATTAGCAGCCTTAAGATCCTGCAACTCGTGGTAATATCTGTAAGCCTCTTCCCTAATCTTGGCAACCAACTCTTTTGTCTTAATTAATTCTTCCCTCGTCTGCCTTAGCTTTTCTTCTACCCTTTCCAAGTCTTCGCTCATTTGTGCCGCTTTCACTACAGCTTCAATCCTCAGTCTCTGTTCTTTTCTCAAAACTTCCCTAATAGCTTCCATTTCCTTCAATACAAGAAATCACTCGTTAGTGCTTCATAAACCTCAAAATACAGAATATTAAATCATAAGTAATAGTTTGCATATCTGTGAATGTGTGCCCAAAATTTTTGTTTATTGGAATTCACGCGAGTTTGAAGACATCCGAGTTATTTGAAAAACGGAGTCGCCACGCCATTTTGATTACCTCAAAACTTTGAAAAAAAGGTTTTATGGGTTCGGAGGTTAAGTTACCCCTTGGGAAGAACGTTTGGCGTTCACCCAAAGTGCCTTGCCGGAGCAAGTCTCCCTAGATTTCATTAATCGTGTTTGCTTGCGTGCTTTCTTTGTGTGCATGTGTTTGAGAGTAAAGGGGGGGAATGTCCCAAGTTGTCTTCCGGACGTACAAACCATTTGTTGGTTGTCGCTCGGGATTTCTTGGAATTTATGTATTTGGGATTATGATCCCGTCCTCATCTATTGACTTATGATCATCGCATTTTTAAACCTCGGGACCCTCGGGACTTGCGTGATCGAGAGAATGACTCTCTTTTAGGTCAAAGATGAGGTTCTTTAGGAAGGAATGTCCTTAGCCCATCAATCCTACGCTTTAAGACGGTCGAGCTCGTATAGAGGCTTCATACTCATTCTTAAGCGATAATCGGAGATATAGGGTTCAAGGTTATCCTTTTCCTAAAGAAATCATGAACCTTTAATGGAAGGAATGATGCAAAGATGAGAACTTTTACACCGGTCCGTTCCAAGGTTAGGGGAAAAGGGGAAATGCATGATGAAAAATGACTCTTTAATGAAAAGATGACATTTTGGTTTTAGCAAATGATGCTTTTTGATTGAAAGAAATGATCTTTATGCAAATGATGCATAAAGATAGGTTTTTTATGCAAATGATGCATTGAAAAAAGGGTTTTGATGCAAAGGATGCATTTTTATTGGAAAGATTGGATCTTTATATGCAAATGATGCATAAAGATAACATTTTTATTGGAAAATAGGGATTTTAGGTGCAAAGGATGCACCTTTATGAAAAAGACTACATTTTTATGACAAATGAGGTCTTAATGCATGCTAAGGGGAAGGGGGTGATAAAGAAATGATCTTTATGAATAAATGCCAAGTCCCAAGCAAGATATATGAATGCAATGAGCAAGTATATCAATTAAAATGCAAGGTTAGGGCGTGCGAGGTTACCAATCGTTTCCTTCGCTTCTTCGGACGGAGCTAGGAGGAGAGGTTCTTCTTGGGTCTTCAAGGAGGAGGGAGATGGCTTCTTGAGCTTCTTCTTCGCCTTCTTGGACTTCCAGCAGCTCCTTGGGGGATCTTCTTCGTATTATGAGAGTATTATGCTTCTTGTTGATGATCAAAATGGGTAGAGGAGGGCTCTATTTATAGGCGCCCTGGATAAGGCTAATGAAGCCGTGCGGCCGCAGCCCTTTGCAAATGAGGCCGTGCGGTCTTATCCATTATGACTCAAAGATTCTAGAACCATGCAAGGTGGCATTATTCTAGAAGCTTCTCCCTAATTAAGAAAAACGTGTTTTCTTAATTAGGAAGGCTCCCTTACCCCTTATTTAATTAAAAACAGCTCCGGAATGTTTCCTAACGCTAGGAAGGTCCGGGGAATTACCGGGAAACTTACCGAAATTGCCGGGAAATTTAACCTAAGGCATGAGCCGATTTGGGTACTTACAGAAGCCCTCGGCAACGTCACTTGCAAGGCGAGTGGGGTTGTCGATAGAAAAGGATCCGATCTCGGCGAATGCCGAGACGGATTGGGTGACCAAGGCGGTCGAGTGGCCGAACCTTTGGAAGGCTACCTACGTATCCCGGAGGAATCAAGCCAGCCGTAGTTCGAATTAGGATCCGCTGGGAAGGAAGAAGAGAAACCGGTCTCTTTGGGAAAAAGAAGAGAAAATGACCTAGGAGGTCAAGCAATTGATCCTACCGGGATATGCTAGGAGTGACCTGTGGTCGGATATCTGAACTTTTATGAGGGGGCACTTTATCACTGAGGAGTGACAAAGAAACAGGGTGACCAAAGTGGTCGAATGGCTGGACCTTTTATAAAAGGCTACCTACGTATCCCGGAGGAATCAAGCCTTGATCGTAGTTCAAGCATCACTAGATAGTTAGGAACGATGTCTAGGATCCTTGAGATTTTGACAATTCGGAGGCTGTCACCTGAAGAAGCTAGAGCTTATGGCACTATCTCTTTATGACGGAGATAGAGGTAACTTAAGTTAGGAAACTTGAGCGTACGTCACTATTCGCGGATAGAGGTAGCACAAGTTGAAATGACTTGGGCATACATCACTATTCGCGGATAGCAGTAGCACAAGTTGGAATGACTTGGGCATACGTCACTATTCGCGGATAGAGGTAGCACAAGTTGAAATGACTTGGGCATACGTCACTATTTGCGGATAGTGGTAGCACAATTTGAAATGACTTGGGCATACGTCACTATTCGCGGATAGTGGTAGCACAAGTTGAAATGACTTGGGCATACGTCACTATTCGCGGATAGAGGTAGCACAAGTTGGAATGACTTGGGCATACGTCACTATTCGCGGATAGAGGTAGCACAAGTTGAAATGACTTGGGCATACGTCACTATTCGCGGATAGAGGTAGCACAAGTTGGAATGACTTGGGCATACGTCACTATTCGCGGATAGAAGTAGCACAAGTTTGAAATGACTTGGGCATACGTCACTATTCGCGGATAGAGGTAGCACAAGTTGGAATGACTTGGGCATACGTCACTATTCGCGGATAGAGGTAGCACAAGTTGGAATGACTTGGGCATACGTCACTATTCGCGGATAGAGGTAGCACAAGTTGGAAATGACTTGGGCATACGTCACTATTCGCGGATAGAGGTAGCACAAGTTGAAATGACTTGGGCATACTTCACTATTCGCGGATAGAGGTAGCACAAGTTGGAATGACTTGGGCATACTTCACTATTCGCGGATAGAGGTAGCACAAGTTGGAATGACTTGGGCATACGTCACTATTCGCGGATAGAGGTAGCACAAGTTGGAATGACTTGGGCATACGTCACTATTCGCGGATAGAGGTAGCACAAGTTGGAATGACTTGGGCATACTTCACTATTCGCGGATAGAGGTAGCACAAGTCTAGAGTTCCGACACTCGAGGTTGTCACCTAGTGTTATCCCGTTATAACGGAATTAACTGAGGCGATCGGGAATAGAGCTTGATTGCTAAAGAGATAAGGGATATTTTCTCGAAAAGATGTTATCTTGGTTAAAAGATAACGGAAATTGCATGCCCAAGTGGAAGGTCCAGGGCAGGATTGTAATTTCGCTCGTAGCGAATGAAGCCGCCCGGCATGAGATGGAGAAAAAGAAGCCGTACGGCTAGAGACCTGTTTTTTCCAGATTATTTAAAACAGGTTTTGAACGGGCATTGGGCACTTGTTGCCGCCCACTTCAGCCGAGAGAGAGAGAAGAGAGAGAGAGAATTTCGAAATTTCTTCAACCCTCTTGCTTCCCTTTGATTTGAAATGGATCCGGAGGGCAATCCCATACCAAGGCAAGCAAGAAGAAACATCCTCGCGGCCGCGAGAAGGAGGAGAAAGGAGCTCGTTCGGACGGAGAGGAAGTATGACTTCCTTACGCCTCCATCGGAGCTTTACCCGGGGAGAAGGGAGCATAAATCAACGAACCCGCGATCGGTTGGGGTAAGCATTCTCATTTTGCTCAAATCCGATGATTTTGCTTGAATTTTGAATGATTTAGGGCTTGACCCGAATTTTAGGATTTTGAATGATTTTTTTGAATGATTTTGAGATGCATGAACAACCTATGAGGCTAAGAATATGCATGTGCAATTTTATTTGATGAAAAATATGAGAATGACTCACTTTTTTCTCGCAAAATGAAGTAAGAATGAGAATTTTTCAAAATATGAGACGGAGTTCTTGCCTTGTTTTAGAACTAGGTCAAAATTCTGATTTTCAATGAGAAAATATGATTTTGGAAGATGAAAATGATTCATGCATGCCATTTTTGAAAGAATAATGCTTATGTGCAAAAAATTGTGATTTTGTGCTTTAGGAAAGCAATGACGCGTTTCAAGTGATGAAAGACACGTTTTTGATGCAAATAATGCTAGAAAAACTTTTGTGAATGCTTTTCTTTTGAAAATATGTGCACTTTTGAATATATGCATGCTTTTGAAATGATATGAAGGACTGACGCTTTTTTTTTTTTCTTTGTGCTTGTCTACAGGAGAACAAGTCTAGAGGACCATCGGAGATAGCGGTTAAGCTTTGGCAGAGGATGCCGGACTTCGAGAAGAATGGGGTGAATCCCAAGCAGCTGGTGAGGGCTACCGGCCCGGATGCATTTGTAGAGGCCATATCGGCAGGGGTGTTCACATCACCTCTAAGAGCAAGGGCTTGGTCCAGCCCTTTCGAGTTCCGTGGGACAAAGACACATAGCTTTCACCCGAGCCGGGAGAGCCGACATGACTCCCGCCGATTTCACGCCTATCACCGCCTACAGCTCACCGGGAGGCCCGTGACTTGAGAGACCATATTACGCCGAGGAGTTTCCGTGCTTTGGTCGGATTTGAGCCGATTCCCAAGGGGCCGGGATGGAGACACGGAATGTCGAGGTGGCGCTCGTACTTGCATGCGTAATTTTGCCGCTAATGATGTGGATCGCCCAGCCAGCTCGGCTAGAGCATTCATATGGTTGATGCTATCACCACCATTTTTGCTAATTTCGGGACGCCGCCATGACTTGCCTCCTCGACTCTCTGGAGGATGTTGATGGGATAGGGACGGTCTCTGGGAGAGGCCGGATTGGCGGAGCTCTACTTCTCGTTGGACATGTACAATGAACAAAGCCGCTTCCATGGATCGCTTCTCATTTGCCCTCGAGGTAGTCTCCTTTCTTTTCTCCTTTTCTTTTCCCCGTCTTGAGACTTTTATAAGAGAGAGAATGACCTTTTGATGTTTTGAACATGCAGCCTGGTTTTGCGAGGTGATCGGGTTCTTCCCTTGGAACCAAGCAGAGTGATGTCACCATCTTCCCCGCTATGGTTCGCCGGAGGGGAGATGCGAGAGATAAATTCACTGGGAAGACCCGGATTACCTTCGATTACAAAATGGTGAGGCCGGTCATCAACAGTGGATGGGCACGACGGAGTGGACTTCTACCCCGGGGCGTGTATCCGAGATCTTGGCCGAGATGCTATCGAGGTGACGAGGCAGAGGAGGTGGCTCACCGGGCCGACATGTGATGTCATCTATCTGGGACCGCTTCGAGGCAAAGATGGTCATGTTCCCTCCACTAGATGCCATTACTCCTTCGACCCTCCAAAGACGGATGCCGCAGCCTGTGGATTGGCCGCTGCAGGATGAGATTGCTAGGTACTGCAGTGTGCGTGGCCGCAGAGGAGTACTTTGACATGGACACCCCCTACGCCGTGTTTGTGGAGCGCCGCCGAGGACGCCTACAAAAGCTAGTGAAGCCGGGCGGTCACTGTGTGGATATGGGGAGGATGAGCCTATCGACTCCGCCGATCCCTCCCGCGCATCCTGTCCTATGTGGTCCATGGAGTGCCGAGGAGGATGAGGATACCTGTCCCCGATGCTAGGGAGCCCCAAGACACCTTGCCGCCCGATAGCACCGTAAGTGTACTTTTAGGGTCTTATTCCCTTTTTAGCTTTCGCATTTTCTCGCTTTTGCAATTTTCTCGAGATTTTCTCGAGATTTTTCTTCTTTTTTTTTTTCTCGTGTTCCAAACTCGCACTTACGATAGGCCGGTCGTGCGTAATAGGGCCTGGAAGGACATGTGCCGGCCTCTTCGAGGAAGCCGGCTCGCGCTTCGAAGGCGGCAGCTGGATGCACAAGAGCTCGGGGCGCAAGAGACGGCACGTCTGGGGCACAAATGCCTACCTCATCGGCCCTCGGAGTACTCTTCCAAAGGCCATGCCTCGGGCGGGGACCCAACGCCGACATTCGGGAGCAAATGGCCGAGTACGGCACGATAATGTCCATTTGTCCGACTTGAGCGACTGTGAGGACTTGATGAGGGAGGCTAGCATTTATGAGCCGAGCAAATGATGAGGAGGAAGAAGAATTGGAGGCCTAGGAGGTCTCTAGAATAGATTTGGAACAAAAACAAACAATTTACAATTTTTATGCACACTTTTTTTATTTTTTTGCTTTATTTGGGCGCCAATGGGGCGAAAACATTGTATTTACATTTTATTTACTTTTCTAATTTATGCTTTTTCAATTTGCATATTATCTGAGCCTTGGGGCGACTTTTTTGCTTGGAATCGGGGCTGAAACTGGGCCAAAATGATTTATAATGATGTATGAATGCTTGAATGGCTTCGGATATGTTTTTGTACAGTTTTGGTTGAAAAAGTGGGGTGAAAACTCCCTTGGGCAGCAATCTTGGTTGCCGCAGAATTTTTCTCACAGAGGGCTAATGTAGCCGTGCGGCATTGCCTCGAGGGCAAATGAAGCCGTGCGGCTACAGCCTGTCTCGAGCCGGTTATTTTCTCGAATAAAAGCAAGGCTTGGCCATTTCATTTCATTTTCACTCTAAACTTGTCCCAATTGTTCCTGCAGCATATTTTGGACCTAAAAGCACCATCTTTGATCACTTTGCGATGGAGAAGCCCGTCGATTGCAAAGGGGGAAGCGAGACCATTTTCTATCCGGTCTTCAATCTTGGGCGAGACATAACTTCCAAAATCACAAGGGACTACTTGATTCTTCCTTCAAGATCAAGTCTTTATGGCATTTGAGGGATCTCCCGCCCGATTGGGACTCGTTGAGAGCCGCAAAGAAAGTTCTCGGGACGTCCGGAGACATGTTTACCGCTTCTCTTACAACGAAATTGTCCCAACGCACGAAGACTTCGTGAGCCTTGATTGGGGGTCCCGAGACCGAGGCTATATCTATTCCGCTGATCGGAGACGTGCCGGTGACGGTAAAGCTTGCATCTTTTCGCGCATTCCTTTGGGAGAGGCCGAGAGGATGATGGTAGCCCCTGTGATAGGATTGACCTTTCGATATCCCTGTGCTTGGGTCTCCGTATATGGCTGCGACCACGGTGGCTATGGATGCTTTCATTCTCTCGCGTATTCTCTCGTTTGCTCACCGCCGAGTCCGTGGGATTCGTCATAGTGGCCTCTTGGACATGGTCGAGACCGCAGTGGCTGGAAGGATATTGTCCCGCCGGTTTTGGGAGAGACATTTCATGGGATCGATAGGGATGGCTCTGGGAGACCGTTTTATGAGGTCCGGAGTCCGGCTATGTTGACTCGTGGCCGCAGGAGAGGCTCTGGCTTTGCCCGGGGCTTTGCCGACTCAAAGGCTCCCTCGGGTGATTTCTGAGAGGTGCACCTAGGCAAGCAGAACAGGTAGCCGAGCCGATGATGGCTAGGCTATCCACTTCTGACATCCGTTGGTGGATACCACATTGGAGGTTGCGTACTGTGGAGGATATTTCAGAGTCTTATGCCGCGAGGGTTCCAGATTCTCGCCGGTCGTCCTTCTACATACCCCGCTTGGTATCCAGCAGCTTGGGGCTTTACAGAGCCATTGAGTGATTGGGAGGACATCCGGACCATGGAGGTGGTGTCATTGGACATGAGAGATCCAGCCAGCCTTCTCTTTCTTCTCGAGGGCTTGGACACATACGCTTTCCCACCCAGGGCTATCTTCAGAGCAGGAAGAGCACCATCTTGACCACCGTCTACTTGGACCGGTACGAGAGGGAGATGGGAGCGACTGTGTTATCTTGGAGGATAGACGTCGAGCTTTATTGGGAGCCGATCGTGACTCGAGTAGGACTCGAGGGAGACCGAGGCTAAGGCGAGTTGCCATAACCAATCAGTGACTTGGTCGTAGATATGGAGGCTCGGTACAAGAGATTGTCCGAGGTCGCTCCTTTGACCGAGGCTCGAGGGAGGAGGTGCGGACTCGTGCTCGTATAGAGAGAGCACTCATTGACACCGGGGTTGGTAGAGGCTCCAAGCGAGGATACCGCAGGTCGGGATGAGGGATACCGACATTATTGAGAAGAAAAGGAAGAAGACTCGACGAGGCCGAGGAAAAGGGAAGAAGATCAAGAAGACTCACGAATGACGACCGACAAGTCTTTTCTCAAGATCCTCTTATTGCCATTTGCAAACACATTAGTTTATTTAGGCATTTTATTGTATTTTAGATCTTTTAAAGGTGTTAGCAGAGTTAAGAGGTAGACCGTGCTTGAACTCATCAAGAAGTTTTTAACTTGTAATGAACAAGGCATATTATCTTAAAAATTAATCAAGACACATTTCATGGAAATTCAAATGTCTTTATTGATTGGGACCCGTTTTATGAAAACCGAAATACCCTTTATTATTTAGGACGCACTTCATGGAAGCTTGATTGTCCTTTTTATTGTTTAGACCGAACCATATATGGCCGCCTACGTTCCCCTTTTACAAGAAAGGCTAAGGGGCTCAGTCTACGTAGTTCATTCTCGTGAACCAAAATTTTTTTATGTGCAAACTGCTTTTGCCTAGACCGCCCTTTTTGGGGTTTTCACTTAGCCGGGCATTACTCTTTTTGCACTAAGATTTTTTTCTTTTTTTTTTTTTTTTATATGTGCAACCCTCGTCTTTGCCTAGACCGCCCTTTTTGGGGTTTTCACTTAGCCGGGCATTACTCTTTTTGCACTAAGATTTTTTTCTTTTTTTTTTTTTTTTTTTTTTTTTTTTATTAGACATAGTATCTTCGGAGTTTATCACCGTTGACCGGGTGGACAAAGGGATTGCCATCCAAGTCTCGCAAGCTTCATTGCTCCTCCCGACGCATCTTCTCGCACCACATAAGGGCCGATCCAGACGGGTTCCCATTTTCCTGTGGGGTTGTCTCCGGTAGGGGCTTTACTTTCAAAGACTAAGTCGCCCTCTTTGATGTCTCCGGCCTTGACCTTTTATCAAACGCTCCGCCATTCGCCTCCGGTAGGCTCGGGTGTGTTCCATGGCTTTTAGCCTTCTCTCGTCAAGGTGGCTAACTCATCATGCCGGCCGCGCAACCATTCCACTTCATTGACATCTGTTTTCCAGAGGACCCTTAATGACGGGATTTCCAACTCCACCGGTAACACCGCTTCCATCCCGTAAGTTAGGCAAAAGGAGTTTCTCCCGTGGCCGTTTCCGACAGACGTTCAGAGCCCCAAAGTGCTAGGTGCAGCTTTTCGGGCCAATCACGACCACGGATGGCCATCTTCCTGATGATCCGCTCGAGTGTCTTATTAGCAGCCTTCCACGGCTCCATTGGTCCGAGGTCCGTACGGGGACGACTTGTGGCGAGTAACTCAATTCCCGACAGCTAGCCTATCGCAGCCTTCCTTCAAGTGTGACCCATTATCGTAAATGATCTCGCTGGGCACCCCATATCCGCACATTATGTTTTCTTTGATGAACCGGGCCACTTTTCTCGGAAGTGAGGACCTTGTAGGACTTGGCCTCTACCCACTTGGTGAAGTAGTCGATGGCTACCAACACGAACTCATGCCCATTGCTTCCGCCGGGATATTTTCCCTATCACGTCAATGCCCCAAGTTGCAAACGGCCAAGGAGTCGTCATGCAAGATGTGTCATGAGGTGGGAGATGGTTGAGGTTGGCAAACCGCCGGCATTTGTCGCAGTTCGGACGTGCCGAACGCACCTGCTTCCATGGAGATCCAAGAGTAACCCATTCTCGAGGATCACTTGCATCGTGGCTCGCATTCATGTGAGGACCGCAGTGGACCATTGTGGACTTCGGCCATCAACTCTTTGGCTCTTTCTTGAGTGACACATAAGAGGAGTGGTCCTTGATACCGCTTCTTGTATAGGTTGCCTCCTAGAATGACATAATGAGAAGCCAACCTTTTCGTGGCTTGTAAGCTCTTGGCTCGATACCTTCTTTCGGTCTACCTTCTTCGTCTCCGAAAGCCGACTCTCCGTCTTTGAGGAATTGGTAACTGATTGTACCAAGGTTCCTTTATAGGCTCGGGTCCTGTGTCCACTTCACAAATGTAAGGTCGGGCTTCTCTTCTACCCACTCAAGGGCTTTATGGCTTTTCCCTCGGGGATCTCTACCAATGAGGCTAGAGTAGCTAGGGCATCTCGCGACCGTTTCTTTTCCCTCGGCAAGTAGTGGAAAGTCACTTCTCCGAACCGTCCCAAATAACTCCTCCATATGGGCATGATACCGTTGTAGATTAGGGTCCACGCCTTCCACTTGTTGGAGACTTGGTTGATGATCGTGGCCGAGTCTCCGTAAACTTCGAGCTCCTTGACATTTCTTTTCTAAGGCAGCCTCCAAACCAAAGAATGCAGCTTCATACTCGGCGACATTGTTCGTGGCAGAAAGTTCAACTTGAGGGCTATGGGGGTATGCTCATCTTTCGGATCGACCAATAGCATTCCTACACCATTTCCTCTTTTGTTAGCGGTCTGGCCAAAGAACAATTGCCATCTATTTTCGTGCTCAACCGCAAAGATCCCTTCATCTCGGAAATTGGGGTTCGTGCCCTCTCGTCTTCATTATCGGGGAAATTCGCCAGTGATCCGACAATGCTTGACCCTTGATGGCCTTTCTCGGTCACATAGTTGATGTCGTATTCTCGCCAAGAAGAAGGACCACTTCGCTAGACGCATCGAGAGGGAAGGCTTGTCAAAGATGTACTTGATGGGGTCCATTTTCGAGACCAAGTTCACAGGCGGGCTTGCATATAATGCTTCAACTTGCCGACTACCTGCACTCCGCCTCCCGCACAAGTCTTTTTCACATGCCGAGTAATTGAGCTCACTCCTCCGTAGCTTCCTACCGACAAAGTAAATGGCGTTTCTACCCGAGAGTCTTTCTTCTCCCGAGCAAGCATAGCCCCAACCGCCGTGTTCATGGATAAGAGATAGAGCGGAAGAGGCTTCGTCTATGTGGGGGCATAGTACCGGGGATGTACTAAGTATGCCTTGATCTCGGTCAAAGGCATCTTGGCATTCTTCGGTCCATTCTCGTGTCCACATTCTTCTTCATGAGCTTGAAGATGGGCTCGCACATAGTGGTCAACCGATTGACGAAACGGCTAATGTATCGCAATTTACCCATGAAGCTCTTGACTTCGTCTGGGTTTGAGGTGGCCTCATATCCATGATGGCTTTGATCTTTCGGGGTCAACTTCTATACCTCGCTCCGTGACCATGTACCCAAGCACTTTTCCCCTTGTCACTCCGAAGGTGCATTTGGCGTGGTTTAGTCTCATGGAATGCCGTCTCACCTCTCAAAGAATTTTCGTAGGTCAACAAAGTGCTGCCCACCTTCTCCTTTGGAGTGGATTATCATGTCATCTACGTAGACCTCAATCTCCTTGTGGATCATGTCATGAAAAAGCGCGGTCGCCGCCCTTTCGTAAGTAGCCCCGGCATTCTTGAGCCCGAATGGCATTACCGTATAACAAGAGGTTCCCCACGGTGTGGTGAAGGCCGTCTTTTCTTGGTCTTCCTCGCCATCTTGATCCGGTTGTAGCCTCGCAAAACCATCAACGAAGGATTTGACTTCGTAGTTGGCAAGTGGAGTCCACCAGATGTCTATGTTTGCGCAGGGTAGTCGTCTTTGGGCCGGCCTTGTTCAGCATCTCTAAATCCACACAAAGAGCCGCACCTTCCCATTGGCCTTGGTTACGGTCACGATGTTGGACAACCATGTCGGGTATTCAATGACTCGATGAACCCTACCCGCAATAGCTTCTCAATTTCTTCTTTGACCCGTAGAGACCATTCCGGCTTGATCTTTCTCGCCGCTTTACCGGCTTAGCATCTCGGTGCTAGAGGGATTCTGTGCTCTACTATCGAACCGTCTAGCCCCGGCATATCCTTGTATGACCATGCAAACACGTCGACGTATTCTCCGAGCAAACTCGATCAATCTGTCCCTTTCAACCCCCCGGAAGAAGCTTCCAATCCGGTCTCTTTAGGTTCCTCAATAGTACCCAAGTTCACACTTATCAAAACCTCCTCGGCACTGGGCCCGGTTTTCCTCTTTTTCCGAAACCCGCTTAAAGATTTCTTTAATGTATTGTTCGTTTAGTGTGTTTGCATCTTGTTCAAATGATTCATTATTAACTGTTGTTAAGTTTTGAGTTAATTTATCATTTGTTAAGTTGGCAATAAGAGGATAATCGTAAAGATTTGTCATTTCATTCAAGATAAGGGGAAAGATGACATCGATTACATTTTCATAATCCTCAGCGTGAGGCCTTCTGATGACTTCCGAGGACTCGGAATTCAAAGATTCCCGACTAACCGAATAGACAACAGGGTGTTTGACACGACCGGGTTGAGGAGGACGGGGTACCAATCCAAGCTCCGTGATCATTTGCCGTCGATCGGCTATCGGCCCCGAGAATGTCTCCCAATTCTTCAATGGCATTTCGTCTTAGTTACCAAAGTGCGAGGATCAAAATGACTTTCACCATCGTCTCCAATAACGGCAACTATCTCATCATCTCGAATCGAAGTCGATCAAGTCCGGATTTGTGCTTCTTCGTCAAACAACTCTTGCAAACCCCACTCGATCGTCTTCACCGCCGCGCCTTCTATCTCGGCTAATCTTTGGAAGAGCTAACTCAAAGGCGGAGAAGTCCATTGTCCCGATGCCGACTTTTTGACACCGGCCGGATTTCCTTTGAAGACGTACTCATTCTCGAACGGTAGTGGTAGCCCTGTGGATATCTCGGCAAATCAAGGAACATTCTTCGAACGGGATTGGCCGGCTTTCCCTAACTTTCTCAAGGTTCTCTAGAAGGGTTTTCGCAAGGAGATCCGCGATCACTTTCATCATATTGTGTCCCTCCTTTTATAAAGTAATGGGTCGAGACAGACCGTAAGGATGGAGCCGGACCCCTTCACCTTTCGTGCCTTTAGCTTTTCTAGCATCCCGAGAGTTCGGTTTGTACCCCAAGCCATATCTCGGTAGTCCGCTCCTTCACATCAATGATGGTGTTACGACCTTGAAGTCTTCTACCCAATCCAAGTCCCTAAGATAACTCATTTTTCGCATCATTCTCATGGCAGAGGGATTTTATCGGAAGTAGTGGTGAGGTCGTGCAACACACTTGTGCCTTGGAAGAAGCTACGGAGAATCCGGTCAATGCTAACCCTTCATCATCGTGCTTGATCTCCAATATCGGGATATCCCCTGCCGGTTCCTTCTACCGTGACACTGTCCCCATAAATGGTGGTGATAGTTCCATCACTCGACCGAAATTTGACGCACCGATGCAAAGTAGAGGCTACCCCGTTTATCCGGTGGATCCAAGGCCGTCCCAAAGAAGGCAAGAATGAAATCGGAATGTCAATAACTTGAAAATCAACATCCATGACCTTTTTCCGAACCACATCTTGAGAGTGGCGATCCCCAAAACCGATCGTGCAAGGGAGTCATAGGCCTTAATAGTCCGACTAGAAGGCTTTAAGTCTCGTTGGCTTCGTATCCAATAAATCCATCATCTTAGCCGGCAAGACATTCATTGTTGCACTCCGTCGACTAGTACTGTGGCAATCGACGCTCTTCTAACCGGACCGTGATGTAAAGAGGTTCGTTGTGACTAGCCCCATACTTTTGGCAGTCCAATTCAAATAAGGTAATGATGTTTCCGTAGTGGATATTTCCAATCATTTCGACGACCTCATCCGGGGTGACATCTATGGGCACCATGGTCTTGGCCAAACTTTCTTCTAGCTTCAACTTATGAGGGTATGAGCAGGTCAACAGAGACCATAAGGAGATATTGGCTTGGGTACACTTCAACCGAGTTAGGACTGATCCTCCTTATCGTAGTCGCTTTTCTCGCTTCGGCTTATAAGGTCTTTTATCTCGTCTTTGGTTCCGAGACGGCATTCCTTTTGTCACCCTTAGGCCGCTCAATACTATCTCGTCTGCACCGAGTCATCACATAGACATTGGATTTTCCTTGGTCATTATTCCTACCGGAGGATTCTCACAATTCTTTCAAAGTCGAGGCGGATTCTTACCGGCGTATGGCCAATTTCGCCGATTGATCTCGATTGACGGTGCCGCCGGAAGCATAGGCGGCTTCCCGAATCCGGTCCTGTGTTACCGGCTTTTGACCTTTTCACATTCTCCGTTTAAAGCTTTCACAGCCTCATTCAAACTTTTCAAAGTCGCATGCAACAAGAATTATCACTTCCGGAGTTTGGAGCTTGGCAAATGGCTTTCTCATCCGAACCTAGCAACTTCTTTAACAGAGTAGGATCACATTCCTCATCACCGTCAAGCATGTCTTTTCTTTCCCCGGGGTCAACCTTTGACGGCATCTTGACGTTGGCCAAACATTTTCTCGAAATGGGAAATTCCATCATCAATAAGGATTTCGTGGGGTCAAACCTCACGGCGGGTTCCTTTTCCTTACCGTCGAGATATTTTCCGGGCTTTTGGCTTCCGGGCTAACCACTCCTCTATTGTCCCTTCCGGCACTTCGACCGTGTCTTCATCGTTGTCACTACGCAGCTCTCGTGGGAACTTTCGTCTTGGCTCTTATGACCAATGAGGGCAAAAGCAGGTCGGGATACTTGACGCCATATGAGGGGTATCTCGACTCTTCCTCGGGCTTAGGGATTACCAGGAAGACATCATTATCATCGTAGGACATAAAGGGACTGGGGTCGCCTCTAAACTCAGACTCTTTCCAAGGCATCCATACATTCTTCTTCGCACCAAGTTTCAGGAGTGACTACTAACACCGTGATAGAGTCTACCCTTCCCGATGAGAGTTTGGCTTCAGCGACGCTTACATGTTCTAGATCGGTGGGAGGAGCCCACTTCCCTCCTTTGGCTAAAGCTTCGATCAAGTTTCTCCATTCACCTACCAAGTCCTTGTACGGAGTATTGAACTCTAGGATATAGGACTCATACACTACCTCATCCTTCTCCGAGCCTTTGCATAGGCCGCAGACACACTTTGAGGTGATTTCATCCCCTATTCCAGTCCGTGGTTTTCTACCTCATCTTGCCCTTCGGGTTTCACTTCCGTTGGCTCCAAGTCCATTCCTTCTACCGAACCGTCATCATCATCAGAATCCACCCATTCCTATTCTCATTCCCGACCGACTCTTCGCCGTAGCCGTCTCGAGAGGTAGGCAAATTCACAGGCTGACAAAATTGGAAAGGTCAAACTGCACTCGGGATTCCAAGGTAGGGAAATTTGGCTCAGCCGAAAGGAGGAAAAGGGTCCCATGGAGGGATTCAGAGGAAGCGAGGGTGTCGGGACCCTAACAGCTTGGGGTATTGGAGAAGACTGAGAAAGGACAGTCTTTGGCAATGGGTTATATGAAGATGGGGGAGGGCATTGGTTATAGGTGGATGGAGCTGAGATGGCTGCTTCTGGAGGCTCATCTTCTATCATCACCAAGGAACCGTTGGGCTCGACCACTATTTGAACTCCATGACGACGAAGCGCTTCAATGAGCGTGGCTTGCTGTTCCTCATGGGTCTTACGACTGTTTTCCAGGGCTAAGGTTAGCTCTTCTTCCCTAGTCATCTCGGTTACCCAAACCAAGATCGCTTCGTCAAATCGGCCATTCTCGACTCTCGAACCGATGAAACCGAGGATTCTCGCGAACTATCCGAGGATTCTCGCGCTAACAAGTCGCCGACCCGTGTTCTCACCCACTTCTTTCTCGCCGCGGGAAAGGGATAGGAAAGGTTTAGACTCTGGGTAGGTGTTTAGTCAAGGCTCGTGCAATATGCAAATTAGAATCTTCAAGTTTACTTAAAATGTTGTCTTTTATTAATATCTATTTGGTTGGAAAAGGGGTTCGCCCTTCTTTTTTTCACAACTACTCTAGATCCCGGATCGCCGGGTTCCGTCACTACGTCTATAAGCCCCTCGTATTCCACCCGTATTTCGACCTCCTGTGGTGGATGCCCCGGCGAGGGTCCTATAGGGCACGCGGATCCCACCGACCGAGAGTAAAGAACGCTCCTATCGGGTCTAGCGGGTCATAGGACCTTTCAACGCACGAGCGATGCGGATTATAGTCAAGGCAATACCGGGAAAGTCTCGTCTCTCGCCTTGACGGATCTTTGACAGAGTTTCGCTTGAGCGAATGACGGTTTTGACTTTCGGTAATGTCCGAGAATATAATAGGCATGGGTCGGGCGGCAAAAGCCGGATGACACAAAGTGTCACATTGAACTTCGTTGCATACGCAAAGGCGTGAGTCGAATCGAAGTCAATGCCGATCAAGATCTTGCCAATTTTTCCATGTCGGAATTTTGGCAGTAGCTTCGCTTGAGCGAAAGATCTTTTGATTTTGGCAAAGACTTGGTCTCGACTCTTACGCATTCCGTGCGGGTCAAGGTCAATAGTCAATGTCTGAGTCAAGATCCCACCGATTTTTCCTTGTCGGAATTTTGCGCACTTCGCTTGAGCGAAAAATCTTGGCTTCCGTTATGAGCTAAGGCTTGACCTTTACGTGGATATGCAATCGGGCTATATGACACGGACTAGACCAAAAACCAACCAAAAGTCACGGTTTTTTGAAACGTGTGACACGGACCGTGCATTGGTCGACACCGGCCGCCATGGGAGGTTGGGATGATTCCGTGCGCGCCCGGAGCATCGTAAGGCTGTCCGTGATCGCAGCTGGAACCACCTCGGGTTTGAAGGACGTGCGTGCAAAAGTGTACAGATATATCAGTGCGCGTAGTGTGCGGTCTCCTAAAAATGTTCCTTTTGAGTTAAAACAGAGATTTTCATAAATGTGTTTTAAAGGAATGATTTTCGGGACGGGGAAAATGCAACACATAAGCACGTAAATTTTTCTCGGGAGCCCTGGCCGCCATGGAGCCGAGTAGCCCCAAGCCGCTAGGACCGCGTATTAACCATGATTTTTCCTGGTGGAATTGCCACTGAGGTCGCCCGGTCAGAATCCAAGGAGGATTGAGCCGTACGACTGCATGGATCAATTTTCCAGGTTCCACTCCTTTTGCTATTATTTTTTTTTCTTCGGGTTGTTTCCCGTTCAAAGTATGCACAGATTCCAAGATGCAAATGATGCAATGCATGGTAAAGAAAGCAAGCATGATTAATGAAATCGGCGATGGGAGTCTAACCCGCTCAAAGGGAAAAGCTTTCTTTTATTTTTTTCAAAAATTTTTTTTTTGAAAAAGGGGATACTGGTACGTGGGATTGTTAAACCACCTGGTTATCCCAAGCCCCGGGTTAGGGAGCGATACAGGAAGGTTAAGTGGGGTCCACCTATATACCAAGTATCGACTTTTGTTTTGAAAATAAAGCTTTTCTCCTTTGGTTTTCCCCAGCGGAGTCGCCAAACTGTGAATGTGTGCCCCAAATTTTGGATTCACGCGAGTTTGAAGACATCCGATTTAATTTGAAAAACGGAGTCGCCACGCCATTTTGATTACCTCAAAACTTTGAAAAAAAGGTTTTTACTTGGGTTCGGAGGTTAAGTTACCCCTTGGGAAGATAGTTTGGCGTTCACCCAAAGTGCCTTGCCGGAGCAAGTCTCCCGAGATTTCATTAATCGTGCTTGCTTGCGTGCTTTCTTTGTGTGCATGTGTTTGAGAGTAAAAGGGGGAAATGTCCCAAGTTATCTTCTGGACGTACAAACCATTTGTTGGTTGTCGCTCGGGATTCCTTGGAATTTATGTATTTGGGATTATGATCCCGTCCTCATCTTGTGACTTGTGATCATCGCATTTTAACCTCGGGACCCTCGGGACTTGCGTGATCGAGAGAATGACTCTCTTTGTGGTCAAAGATGAGGTTCTTTAGGAGGGAATGCCCTTAGCCCATCAATCCTACGCTTTAAGACGGTCGAGCTCGTATAGAGGCTTCATACTCATTCTTAAGCGATAATCGGAGATATAGGGTTCAAGGTTATCCTTTTCCTAAAGAAATCATGAACCTTTAATGGAAGGAACGATGCAAAGATGAGAACTTTTACACCGGTCCGTTCCAAGGTTGGGGAAAGGGGGAATGCATGATGAAAAATGACTCTTTAATGAAAAGATGACATTTTTATGTTTGCAAATGATGCTTTTTGATTTAAAGAAAGGATCTTTATTGCAAATGATGCATAAAGATAGGATTTTTATGCAAATGATGCATTGAAAAAGGGGTTTTGATGCAAAGGATGCATTTTTATTGAAAAAGATTTGATCTTTATATGCAAATGATGCATAAAAATGACATTTTTATTTGAAAATGGGGGTTTTAGGTGCAAAGGATGCACCTTTATGAAAAAGACTACATTTTTATGACAAATGAGGTCTTAATGCATGCAAAGGGGAAGGGGAATGATAAAGAAATGATCTTTATGAATAAATGCCAAGTCCCAAGCAAGATATATGGATGCAATGAGCAAGTATATCAATTAAAATGCAAGGTTAGGGCGTGCGAGGTTACCAAACGTTTCCTTCGCTTCTTCGGACGGAGCTAGGAGGAGAGGTTCGTCTTGGGTCTTCAAGGAGGAGGGAGATGGCTTCTTGAGCTTCTTCTTCGCCTTCTTGAGCCTTCAAGGGTGTTCTTCACGTCTGATTGTGTTTGTGAGTGTATTGTATCTCTATTGTGTGTCTTGTTGTTGTTGAAATGGGTAGAGGAGGCCTCTATTTATAGGTTATCTGGATAAGGCTAATGAAGCCGTCCGGCTGCAGGTCCTTTGCAAATGAGGCCGTGCGGTCTTATCCTGAATGACTCAGCATTCTAGAACCATGCAAGGTGGCATTATTCTAGAAGGCTCTTCCTAATTAAGAAAAACGTGTTTCTTAATTAGGAAGGATTCCCTTCAGCCCTAATTTAATTAAAAACAGTTCCGGAATGCTCCCGGAACGCTGGGAAGGTCTGGGGAATTACCGGAAAACTTACCGAAAATGTCGGGAAAATTAACCGGAAGGCATGAGCTAGATTTGGGTACTTACAGGCTGTACATGTCCAAGGAGAAATACAACTCCGCCAATCCGGCCTCTCCCCAAGAGACCGTCCCTATCCCATCCACATCCTCCAGAGAGTCAAGGAGGCAAGTCATGGCCAGTGTCCCAGAATTAGCAAAAGTGGTGACTGATAGCATCAACCATACGAATGCTCTAGCCAGTGGCCGGGCCACATCGCTAGCAGAAAGTTCTCGCATGCGCTTCGGGATCGCCACCTCGACATTCCGCGTCTCCATACCCGGCCCTTGGGAATCAACTCAAACCCAACCAAATTCTGAAATTCCTCAGCCGTAATGTGATCTCTCCAAGTCACGGGCCTCCCGGTGAACCGTAGGCCGCAATAGCCGTGAAATCGGCAGAGTCACCGTCGCTCTCCCGGCTCGTGTGAAAGCTATGGGTACCGGCCCCACCGTAACTCAGAAAGGGCCTGGATCAAGCTCTTGCTCTTAGAGGTGATGTGAACACCCCGCCGATAGCCTCGACGAACGAATCCAGGCCCGTAGCCCTCACCAAACCCTTGGGGTTCACCCCATTCTTCTCGAAATCCGGCATCCTCTCGCCAAAGCTTGACCGCAATCTCGATGGTCCTCTAGACTTGTTCTCCTGTAGACAAGCACAACAAAAAGAAGTGTGTCAGTCCTTCATCATTTTCAAAGGCATGCATATATTCACAAAAGTGCACATATTTTCAAAAGAAAAGCATTCAAAAAAAAAAAAAAAAGTTTTTCTAGCATCATTTTCATCAAAAAAGCGTCTTTCATCACTTGAAACGCGTCATGTCAAGTCCCATTGCTTTCCTAAAGCACAAAATCACAATTTTCACAATTCTTTGCACATAAGCATTATTCTTTCAAAAATGGCATGCATGAATCCTTTTCATCTTCCAAAATCATGTTTTCTCAAAATTTTGACCTAGTTCTAGCACATGCAAGAACTCCGTCTCACTTTAGACAATTATCATTCTTACTTTATTTGCGAGAAAAAGTGGGTCATTCTCACTATTTTTGTCAAACAAATTGCACATTGCATATTCTTTGCCTCATAGGTTATTCATCAATGTCTCAAAATCATTCAAAAATCCTAGTAAAATCCTAGAAAATTCCTAAGTTCGGGTCAAGCCCTAAGTCATTCAAAATTCAATCAAAATCGACGAAATTGAGCCAAATAAGAATGCTTACCCCAACCGGACGCGGGTTCGTCGATTTGTGCTCTCTTCTCCCCGGGTAAAGCTCCGATGGAGGCGTAAGAAAGTCATACTTTCTTTCCGTTCGCACGAGCTCCTTTCTCCTCCTCCGAGCGGCCGCCGAGATGTTTCTTCTTGCTTGCCTCGGTATAGGATTGCCCTCCGGATCCATCTCAAATCAAAGGGAAGCAAGGGGATTGAAAGAATTTCAAAATTCTCTTCCTCTCTTCTCTCTCTCTGCGTTCTTGGGCGGCAACACAATGCCAATGGACCGTTCAAATCTGATTTTAAATAATCTGGAAAAAACAGGCTTCTAGCCGTACGGCTCCTTTTTCTCCATCTCATGCCGGGCGGCCTCATTCGCTCTGAGCAGAAAATTACAATCCTGCCCCTGGACCTTCCACTTGGGCATGCAATTTCCGTTATCTTTTAACCAAGATAACATCTTTTTCAGAAGATATCCCTTATCTCTTAAGCAATTAAGCTTTCTTCCCAGTCGCCTCCGTTAATTCCGTTATAACGGGATAATGCTAGGTGACAACCTCCGAATTGTCAAAACTCTAAACTGAGCTTACCTATATCCCGGATAGCGACGTATGCTAAGTTCTCTTAACTAAAGCTTACCTCTATCCCGGATAGCGACGTATGCTAAGTTCTCTTAACTTAAGCTACCTCTATCCCGGATAGTGACGTATGCTCGAGTTCTTCTTAACTTAAGATACCTCTATCACGAATAGCGAAGTATACTTAAGTTCTTCTAGCTTTAGCTACCTCTATCTCTGTCAAAAGGAGATAGCGCCGTAAGCTTTAGTCTTCGTTATTTCCGTCATAAAGAAATAACGCCATCTAGCTTTAGCTACCTCTATCTTTGTCAAAAAGAGATAGCGCCGTAAGCTTTAGTCTTCGTTATTTCCGTCATAAAGAAATAACGTCATCTAGCTTTAGCTACCTCTATCTCTGTCAAAAAGAGATAGCGCCGTAAGCTCTAGTCTTCGTTATTTCCGTCATAAAGAAATAACGTCATCCAGCTTTAGCTACCTCTATCTCTGTCAAAAAGAGATAGCGCCGTAAGCTCTAGTCTTCGTTATTTCCGTCATAAAGAAATAATGTCATCCAGCTTTAGTTACCTCTATCTTCTCGATAGTGATGTAAGCTCTAGTTTTCTCAGGTGACAACCTCCATTAATTGTCAAAACCCTCAAGGATCCTAGACATCGTTCCTAACTATCTAGTGATGCTCGAACTACGATCAAGGCTTGATTCCTCCGGGATACGTAGGTAGCCTTTTGTAAAAGGTCCAGCCATCCGACCACTTTGGTCACCCTTTTCCTCCGTCACTCCTCAGTGATGAAGTAGTCTCTCATAAGAGACTTTGTTATCCGACCACCTCGGTCACTTCTAGCATATCCCCAGTAGGATCAATTGCTTGACCTCCTAGGTCATTTTCTCTTCTATTTCCCCAGCAAGAGACCAGTTTCTCTTCTCCATTCCCCAGCAGATCTATTCCGAACTACGGCCTGGCTTGATTCCTTCGGGATACGTAGGTAGCCTTTCATAAGAGGTTCAGCCACTCGCCCACCTCGGTCTCCCAATCCGTCTCGACATTCGCCAGATCGGATCCTTTTCTATCGACAACCCCACTCGCCTTGCAATTGACGTTGCCGAGGGGCTTCTGTAAGTACCCAAATCTGGCTCATGCCTTCCGGTTAAATTTCCCGGCAATTTCGGTAAGTTTTCCGGTAATTCCCCGGACCTTCCTAGTGTTCCGGAAATATTCCGGAACAGTCCCAAATTAATTAAAGGCTGAAGAGGAGCCTTCCTAATTAAGAAACACGTTTTTCTTAATTAGGAAGAACCTTCTAGAATTTTCCACCTTGCGTGGTTCTAGAAATGCTGAGTCACACTGGATAATGCCGCACGGCTGCATTAGCTGGAGGTCCCTAGCCGCACGGCCTCATTGGCGATTTCCAGACTACCTATAAATAGAGCCCTCCTCTACCCATTTCAACACACACAATTGACACAACAAAATCAACCCACAAAATCATAATACTCCCAAAAGGCTGTTGAAGATCCAAGAAGGTGAAGAAGAAGGCCAAGAAGCTCCCTCCCTCCTCCTTGAAGATCCAAGATCAACCTCTCCTCGTAGCTCCATCTAAAGAAGAAGGAAGCCATTGGTAACCTCGCACGCCCTAACCTCGCATCCTAATTTCTTTATAAATTGCTCATTGCATTGTCTTTATATTGCTTGGACTTGATAGATTAAAGATCACATCTTTATATTCCCCCTTCCCCTTTTGCATGCATTAGACATCATTTGTCATAAAAATGTAGTCTTTCCCCATAAAGGTGCATCCTTTGCACCTAAAACCCCCATTTTCCAATAAAAATGTCATCTTTATGCATCCTTTGCATATAAAAATCAAGTCTTTTCAATCAAAATGCATCCTTTGCATTCAAAATCCCTTTTCCAAGCATCATTTGCTTTAAAGACCATGTCTTTACCATAAACTAGCATCATATGCTTTTCAAAATGCAATCTTTATGCATCATTTGCATAATGAATGCCAATTTCTTCAACAAAATGCATCATTTGCATAAAAATCATATCTTTATGCATCATTTGCAATAAAGATCATTTCTTTGAATCAAGTGCATCATTTGCAACCCAAAAATGTCATCTTTTCATTAAAGTGTCATTTTTACATACATTCCCCCCATTCCCCCATTAGCAACCTAGGAACGGACCGGTGTAAAAGATCCTATCTTTACATCGTTCCTTCCATAAAGGTTTCATAATCTCTTTAGAAGGGACACCTTCGAACCCTATATCTCCGATTATCACTTAAGATGAGTATGAAGCATCTATACAAGCTCGACCGTCTTAAAGTGTAGGATTGATGGGCTAAGGACCCACCTTTTCTAAAGAACCTCATATTTCACTACAAAGAGAGTCATTCTCTCGATCACGCAAGTCCCAAGGTCTAAAAAATGCGATGATCACAAGTCCCAGATGAGGGCGGGATCATAATCCCGAATACATAAAATCCAAGAAATTCCGAGCGACAACCAACAAATGGTTTGTACGTCCGAAAGACGACTTGGGACATTCCCTCTTTATTTTCAAACACATGCACACAAGAAAGCACGCAAGCAAGCACGATTAATGAAATCATGGGAGACTTGCTCCGGCAAGGCACCTTGGGTGAACGACGATCCGTTCTTCCCAAGGGGTAACTTAACCTCCGAACCCATAAAACCTTTTTTCAAAGTTTTGAGGTAATCAAAATGGCGTGGCGACTCCGTTTTTCAAATTAAACCGGATGTCTTCAAACTCGCGTGAATCCAACAAAAATTTGGGCACACATTCACAACAATACAGGTCATGAGGCAGGAGATGGTGGAGGTTAGCAAACCGCTGGCATTTGTCGCACGCTCGGACATGCTGGACACAGTCTGTCTCCATGGAAATCCAGTAGTAACCCATTCTGAGGATTACTTGCATCAGGGCTCTAGCATTCATATGAGGACCGCAGGGACCATTGTGGACTTCGGTCATCAACTCTCTGGCCCTTTCTTGAGTGACACACAGGAGGAGTGGTCCTTGGTACCGCTTCTTGTACAGGGAGCCTCCTAAAATGACATAATGCGAGGCCAACCTTTTCAGGGCTTGCAAGCTCTTGGCTTTGATGCCTTCTTTCGGTCTACCTTCTTCATCTCTAAAGGCTGATTCTCCATCTTTGAGGAACTGGTAAATCTGACTGTACCAGGGTTCCTTGATAGGCTCAGGTCCCATGTCTACTTCACAACAGAAAGCTGGGGCTTCTCTTCTACCCACTCTGAAGGGTTTTATGGCTTTTCCCTCGGGGATCTCTACCAGTGAGGCTAGAGTAGCTAGGGCATCTGCGAATCAGTTCTTTTCCCTTGGCAAGTAGTGTAAAGTCACTACTCTGAATTGTCCAGTCAACTCCTCCATATAGGCATGATACCGCTGAAGATTAGGGTCCACAGTCTTCCATTTGTTGGAGACCTGGTTGATGATCAGGGCTGAGTCTCCATAAACTTCGAGCTCCTTGACATTCCTTTCTAAGGCAGCTTCTAAACCAGTGATGTAGGCTTCGTACTCGGTGACATTGTTCGTGGCGGGGAAGTTCAACTTAAGGGCTATGGGCGTGTGCTCATCTTTCGGATCTACCAGTAGCATCCCTACACCATTTCCTCTTTTGTTAGCAGCTCCGTCAAAGAATAGCTGCCATCGGTTCTCAGGCTCAACCATGAAGATCCTTTCATCTGGGAATTGGGGTTCAGGCCCGCGGTCCTCATTACTGGGGAAGTTCGCCAGATGGTCTGACAATGCTTGACCCTTGATTGCATTTCTGGTCACATAGTTGATGTCATACTCAGCTAAGAAGAAGGACCACTTTGCTAGACGCATCGAGAGGGAAGGCTTATCAAAGATGTACTTGATGGGGTCCATTTTCGAGACCAAGTTCACAGGGTGGGCTTGCATATAATGCTTCAGCTTACCGACTACCCAGACCAGTCCTGCACAAGTCTTTTCGCATGCTGAGTAATTGAGCTCACTTCCTTGTAGCTTTCGGCTGACAAAGTAGATGGCATTTTCTATCCGAGAGTCTTTCTTCTCTTGAGCAAGCATAGCCCCAACTGCCGTGTCAGTGACAGTGAGATAGAGCAGAAGAGGTTTCTGTCTATGTGGGGGGCATAGCACCGGAGGATGTACTAAGTATGCCTTGATCTGGTCAAAGGCATCCTGGCATTCTTCGGTTTATTCTGTGTCTACATTCTTCTTCATGAGCTTGAAGATGGGCTCGCACATAGTGGTCAACTGGTTGACGAAACGGCTGATGTACTGCAGCTTGCCCATAAAGCTTTTGACTTCTGTCTGGGTTCGAGGTGGCCTCATGTCCATAATGGCTTTGATCTTTCGGGGGTCAACTTCGATACCTCGCTCCGTGACCATATACCCGAGCACTTTTCCTCTTGTCACTTCGAAGGTGCATTTAGCAGGGTTTAGTCTCATGGAATGTTGTCTCAGCCTCTCGAAGATCTTTCGTAGGTCAACAAAGTGTTGTCCATTCTCGCCTTTGGAGTAGATTATCATGTCGTCGACGTAGACCTCAATCTCCTTGTGGATCATGTCATGAAAAAGCGCGGTTGCTGCCCTTTGATAAGTAGCCCCAGCATTCTTAAGCCCAAATGGCATCACCGTATAGCAGTAAGTTCCCCACGGTGTGGTGAAAGCTGTCTTCTCTTGGTCTTCTTCGGCCATCTTGATCTGGTTGTAGCCTGCAAAGCCATCAACGAAGGATTTGACCTCGTAACTGGTAGTGGAGTCCACCAGGATGTCTATATTTGGCAAGGGGTAGTCATCTTTGGGGCTGGCCTTGTTTAGATCCCTGAAATCCACACAGCAGCACACCTTCCCATTGGCTTTGGTCACGGTCACAATGTTGGACAACCATGTCGGATATTCGATGACTCTGATGAATCCTAACCGCAGTAGCTTCTCAATCTCTTCTTTGACATGTAGAGACCATTCTGGCTTTATTTTTCTCAATTTCTGCTTTACTGGCTTAGCATCTGGTGCTAGAGGGATTCTGTGCTCTACTATTGAACTGTCTAGCCCCGACATATCCTTGTACGACCATGCAAAGACGTCCATGTATTCTCTGAGCAGATTAACCAGTCTGTCCCTTTCAACCCCCTGGAAGAAGCTTCCAATCTGTGTCTCTTTAGGTTCCTCGACAGTACCCAAGTTAACACTTGTCAAAACCTCCTCGGCAGCTTGGGCTCGGTTTTCCTCTTTTTCTGTAACCTGCTTAAAGATTTCTTTAATGTATTGTTCGTTTAGTGTGTTTGCATCTTGTTCAAATGATTCATTATTAACTGTTGTTAAGTTTTGAGTTAATTTATCATTTGTTAAGTTGGCAATAAGAGGATACTCAGAAAGATCTGTCATTTCATTCAAAGCAAGGGGAAAGATGACATTGATTACATGTTCGTAATCCTCAGGCATGAGGCCTTCGGATGACTCAGAGGACTGGAATTTAAAGATTCCTGACTCAACTGACTCTTGACCCTACTGACTCTGGACCCTACACTACTTATTGACTCAAAGTGTTTGACGCGGGTTGGACTGGGGTTTACTCTTTCCTGCTTTTGCCCTGGGAAGTAGCAGTCTTGTCAGCGTTCTTCAGAAAGTTGGAGACTTCAAACTGATCAAAAACTTGCCGGAAATCATTGGTAGGCCGGTACCTTGGAAAGATGGTGAGGGGAGCTAGAGTAGCTTGATGCAATCTCTCAGCGAGCTCTTCTGTGACAACTGGACTCATTGACTGGAGGGTCTGGCTCATCTTGTCGATACACTGCTGATAAGTCATCTTCTCTTTACCAATCTTTGATATCATAACCTTGTCAGTGTAGCCAACAGGAGGGTTGGCCTGAATGATGATGATGAAGTCTTCTTCAGGAGAGATTTTGATTCATCCTTGATTGGCCACATATTCTATGGGCTCTCTGTATTCTGCTTCTAAATCTGCTAACTTCTCATTGAACTTCACGATGGCAACAAATTCAGAACTTTCTGCTTCAAGAGGGTCATGCTCACAGGGGTATCAGGCTGGACTGCGTTTTGAATGACGGGTTCCTTGGTAGGCTCTTTGGCATAACTGACGTAGTAGTCGAACTTGCCTGAAGGCTCCCCTAATGTTCCCACGCTCTTATCTCCGGCTTCGTACCTTTCTTTTAATTTCTGTTGCATGGACTTCCTCTTCTTCTTCTTTCTTGAAGGAGCGTCTTCGTTAATCCATTCTTGATACTCGTATTCCAGACAGTCTTCACAATCGCACACATCGTACCAGATATGGGGTCTGGGTTGAACTGGGATGGCTTCTCCGACTACTTGGTCATTGCCATTGTTGATTACCATGTTGGCCATTTTGACACTGGAAAACTGAGACTTGAAGATTTTGACGGGTTATTTGAGACCTCTGCGCCGACAAACTGCTTACCCGGTGTTCTCACCTACTTCTTTCTCGCTGCGGGAAAGGGATAGGAGAGATTTAGACTCGGGGTAGGTGTTTAGGCTGAAGGCTCAAGCAATATGCAAATTAAGAATCTTTCAGTTTACTTAAAACAGTGTCTTTTATTACTTTTTATTTGGTTGGAAAAGGGGTTCTGCCCTTCTTTTTCGCAACTACTCTAGATCCTGGATCAGTCGGTTCCGTCACTACGTCTATAAGCCCCTCGTATTCCACCTGTATTTCGACCTCCCAGGGTGGACAGCCCCGGGCGAGGGTCCTATAGGGCACGCGGATCCCACCGACCGAGAGAGAAGAACGCTCCTAACGGGTCTAGGGGGTCATAGGAGCTTTTAACGCACGAGCGATGCGAATTATAGTCAAGGCAATACCGAGAAAGTCTCGTCTTTCAGCCTTAACGGAATTTTGGCAGAATTTCGCTTGCGCGATTGACGTTTTGACTTTTTGGTAATGTCCGAGAAGATAATAGGCATGGGTCGGGCGGTAAAAGTCGGATGACACAGTGTCACATTGAGCTTCGTTGCATACGCTGTGCGTGAGTCAAAATCGAAGTCAATGCCGGGTTAAGATCTTGCCAATTTTTCCCTGTCGGAATTTTGGCAGAGCTTCGCTTGAGCGAAAGATCTTTGGATTTTTTTTTTGGCATGGACTCGGTCTCGACTCTTACGCATTCCGTGCAGGTCAAGGTCAAAGTCAACGCCGGAGTCAAGATCTTGCCATTTTTTCCTTTGTCGGAATTTTGGCAGAGCTCCGCTTGTGCAGAAGATCTTTGGACTTTTGGCACAGACTCGGTCTCGACTCTTACGCATTCCGTGCAGGTCAAGGTCAAAGTCAATGCCAGAGTCAAGGTTCTACCAATTTTTTCCTAGTCGGAATTTTGGTAGAGTTTCACTTGCGCGAAGGACCTTGTCTTCCATTATGAATTAAGGCTTGACCTTTACGGGGATATGCAACTAGGCTATATGACACGGACTAGACCAAAAACCAACCAAAAGTCACGGTTTTTTGAAACATGTGACACGGACTGTGCATTGGTCGACACTGGATGCCATGGGGAGTTTGGGGTGATTCCGTGCGCGCCCGAGAGCATCGTAAGGCTGTCCATGACTGCAACTGAAAAACCACCCCAGGTTTAAAGGGACGTGCGTGCAAAGTGTACAGGATATAAAAGGTGCGCGTAGTGTGCGGTCTCCTAAAAAATGTTCCTTTTTGAGTTAAAACTGAGATTTTCAGAAATGTGTTTTAAAGAATGATTTTTCGGGACGGGGGAAAATGCAACAGATAAGGCACGTAAATTTTCTAGGAGCCCCAGTCAGTCTTGGAACTGAATAGCCCCAAGCTGCCAAGGCTGCCAGATTAATCTCAATTTGTCCTGGTGGAATTGTTTAAGAGGCCGCCCGGTCAGAATCCAGGGAGGATTAAGCCGTACGGCTGCATGGATCAATTTTCCAGGTTCCACTCCTTTGCAATTTCAGGTTGCTTCCCGAACATTTTAGGCACCTTTTAGCCTTGAGAAGGCTTCCTATTCAGAGTATGCACAATTCCCAAGATGCAATATGCAATGCAATGCAAGGAAAAAAAGCAAGCACGGTAAATGGAATTCGAGACGGGTGTCTAACCCGCTCAAAGGAAAAAAGCTTTCTTTTTATTATCTTTTTTTTTTTTTTCGAAAAAGGTTACCGGTACGTGGGATTGTTAGACCACCGTTTATCCCAAGCCTCGGGTTAGGAAGCGATACAGGAAGGTTAGTGGTTTTCACCTATATACCGAGTATCGTTTATTTTGAAAATGAAAGCTTTTCTCCTTTGGTTTATCCCCAGCGGAGTCGCCAAACTGTGAATGTGTGCCCAAATTCTATTTTTTTTGTTTTTTAGATTGGATTCACGCGAGTTTGAAAACATCCGGTTTAATTTGAAAAACGGAGTCGCCACGCCATTTTGATTTCCTCAAAACTTTGAAAAAAAGGTTTTTAGGGTTCGGAGGTTAAGTTACCCCTTGGGAAGAACGGATCGTCGTTCACCCAAGGTACCTTGCCGTAGCAAGTCTCCCAAGATTCCATTTTTCGTGCTTGCTTGTGTGCTTTCTTGTGTGCATGTGTTGAAAAGAGGGGGGGTGTGTCCCAAGTTGTCTCCCGGACGTACAAACCATTTAGTTTGTTGTCGCTCGGGATTCCTTAGATTTTTATGTGTTCGGGACTTTGATCCCGTCCTCATCTTGGACTTGTGATCATCGCTTATTTGACCTTTGGTCTTGCGTGATCGAGAGAAGGACTCTCTTTTATAGTTCAAAATGAGGTTCTTTAGGAAAGGAGTGTCCTTAGCCCATCAATCCTACACCTTAAGACGATTGAGCTTATATAGGGGCTTTCATGCTCGTCTTAAGTGATAATCGGAGATATATGGTTCAAGGTTTATCCCTTTTTAAAGAGATTGTGGCACCTTTAATGGAAGAAACGATGTAAAGATGGAATCTTTACACTGGTCCGTTCCAAAGGATACTAATGGGGACATGGGGAATGCATGTTTTATAATAAAAATGACATTTTTAATGAAAAGATGACATTTTTGGGTGCAAAAGATGCTCTTTTGATTGCAAAGGATGCTTTTCATGTAAAGAAAGGATTTTTAATGCAAAGGATGCATTTTTATGTGGAAAAATAGCAATTTATATGCAAAGGATGCATAAAGACTACATTCTGAAAACAAAGGATGCTACTTTGATTGTAAAGATATGATTTTTAGTGCAAAGGATGCATCTTTATGCATGGGAATGGGTTTTAGGTGCAAAGGATGCACCTTTAATGTAAAGACATGATTTTTATGTGCAAAGGATGCATTTTTATATCGAAAATAGGTTTTTAGGTGCAAAGGATGCACCTTTGATGCAAAGATTACATTTTTATGAGCAAAAGATGCTATTTCATGCAAAGGATGCAAAGTGGAAGGGGATATGATTTACATGAATAAAGATATGATCTTTAACAATAATCTACCAAGTCCCAAACAATATATAGCAATATATGAATGCAAGGAGCAAGAATATCACATAAAGCAAGTATAATGCAAGAAAAGGGGGTGATAGGTTACCAATGGTGGTGACCTCTTCTTCTTTGGATTTTGCCTAGTGGATAGACCAACTTTTGGAGGCTTCAAGGAGGAGGGGGGTGGCTTCTTGGCACCTTCAGCTTCCTGATCTTCGTAGGGATATTTTAGGAGAGTTTTTATTCTGGAAATTGTTATATCAAAATGGGTAGAGGAGGGCTCTATTTATAGGCAGTCTGGAAATCGCCAATGAAGCCGTGCGGCCAGGAGTTCCCTCCTAATGCAGCCATGCGGCATTATCCCTTGTGACTCAGCATGTTTCTATAATCATGCAAGGTGGCACTTCTAGAAGGTTTTCCATATTAAGGAAAATGTGCTATTTTAATTTAAAGCAGTCCCTTCAGCCCTCGGAAGGTTCGGAACAGTTCCGGAATTGCTCCCGGACATTAGGAAAGTCTGGGGAATTGCCGGGAAACTTAACCGAAAGGCATGACCCAGATTTGGGTACTTACAGGTACGCCTCCCTAATATCCCACTGCTGCGGGCTGAACACCTCATAGCACCAGACCTGTCAAGCAAATGGAAAGTTATGTCAGCTACAGAGCAGATACATACGAGTACATAAAAGAGACAAGGAAGAGAAAAAGACGTGAACTTACATCCAGAGCAGACGAGAAACAGCTCAAGGAGCTCTTCTCTCCCCGCGAGAACCTGTCCAAGGAGTGGTGGAGCTCGGCCAGTCCAGCCTCCCTCCATGCGTACCCCCTCGCGGCATCCAGGTCTATCAGCGACCCGAGCAAAGGGAAGTGACAGGACGTGTCAGAAGTCGGGAACAAAGTCGCTGACAACGCGAACCAAATGAACCCTCGAGCCAGGCGCTCAGCGGTCATCCTAGGGGACCCCTCCCCATAATCGGCAATACCCGTCATCATATGCCTCTCCATCGGCCTGTACCGAATACCTAAGCCCCTGCTATCGGTGATATCAAAACCCAGCAGCTCCGACAACTGCCCTGGAGTATAACCATCCACCCACACCAGCGCGTTGCCCCAAGTCGGCAACCCAGTGATAGCAGCAAAGTCAGTGGGAGTCACCGTTGCCTCCCCCCACCTGAAATGAAAAGTGTGGGTCGTGTCCCACCAGTACTCGCTCAGAGCTACGTACATAGACCTCGCCCTCTGCGTCATAGCCACCACGGCTACCGCGCTGATAAATCCAGCCAATTCGAAGTCGACCACCAGCTGCCGTGGACTCCTCTCTCCATCTCGAGCCTCGTCCGGGAATATCTCCCACAACGCTCGCACTGCCTCAAAGGCTCCCCGACTCTTTTGAGTATGAACATCAACTGTCCCTCGCCCCTGTAGGTGAACAAAGCAAGAATACGTTAAGTACAAAAGCGACATCAACAGAGTGCACAAACGCATGTCAAAATGATGCAATGCAGATGCAGTTCTCATTCCTTTCCTAAAATATGTCCATCTCGGTTGGAATATTAATGGTCCAAAATTTCCAAGCACTTCGAAAACTCCGTCGAATCCGAAACTTTCAAAGCCCTTCGAAAACTCCTTCGAATCGGGAACTTTCAAAGCCCTCTGAAAACTCCGTCAAAACCGGAACTTTCAAAACCCTTTGAAAACTCCGTCGAATCCGGAACTTTCAAAACCCTTCGAAAACTCCGTCGAAATCGGAACTTTCAAAGCATTTCGAAAACTCCGTCGAATCCAGAACTTTCAAAGCATTTCGAAAACTCCGTAGAATCTGAAACTTTCAAAGCATTTCAAAAACTCCGTCGAATCCGAAACTTTCAAAGCATTTCGAAAACGCCGTCGAATCCGGAACTTTCAAAACCCTTCGAAAACTCCGTCGAATTCGAAACTTTCAAATCCTTTCGAACATTTCGAAAATTTACTCCGTCCCAATTTAAACATGCTTTAAATTTGGAAAACACATCTAGGCATGGAATTTTGCAACCAAAATTTTTATGCCATCTACCCATAGTGTCAATTGAACTACATCCTAGTCAATTTCGACAAAGGCGCATAGCAAAGTCAAAAGCCCCAATTCGGGCACCAAAATTCCTAACTCATTCCTAGTCGAATTTCTAACATTTAAAGAATGCACATTCTTAAAATTAATGGAATTTGAAGGAAGCTTATTTGTCTCTCGATCCCTCCTTTGGATTTGTGGTTCTCCCAAGCCGGGTAGAACTCCGCCGAATTCAATCAATGAGTAATGGTTCGAATGGTCCGAACCAACCGCGTTCTTTCGTCATCGGTCCTTCCATGACGAGCCATTGGTTCCCAATCACCTTCCATGTCAATTTTCCTTCACAAATTTGAGCAAAACTCACAATTTGGGGTGAAAATTTTCTCTATTTTCTCTCCTCTCCCGTCGGAAATAATGGAAGAAAAGGGCCATTTCAGCTTCTGCCTCGGCGCTGATAACAACCTAGTCAACTTCAGGTTCAGTCCGCCCGGACTCTTGCTGCAGCAAAATGATCCCTTGCCACTTTGGCCCCTCAACCTTTCGCAGTTCCAATTTTACCCCTTTTGGCCCCCAAAAGTGTAAAATTACCCCCAGTTATACATTTCTAACACCCCATCCCCCGAGGATCAATTCCCAGTTAGTCCTCACTAACGCTCGTCTCCAGACATTAAATTCCCAGTTAGTTTTCACTAACGCTCGTCTCCAGACGTTAAATTCCCAGTTAGTCCTCACTAATGCTCGTCTCCAGACGTTAAATTCCCAGTTAGTCCTCACTAACGCTCGTCTCCAGACGTTAAATTCCCAGTTAGTCCTCACTAACGCTCGTCTCCAGACGTTATATTCCCAGTTAGTTTTCACTAACGCTCGTCTCCAGACGTTAAATTCCCAGTTAGTTTTCACTAACGCTCGTCTCCAGACATTAAATTCCTAGTTAGTTTTCACTAACGCTCATCTCCAGACGTTAAATCCCAGTAGACGTTTGACATTCAAACGCTCAATCCCATCTCCGGACATTCCAGTTACAATTCCGTCTCCCGACGTCAAAATTCCTATTGGTTTTCACCAACGTTCACTTTCCCGGCCGCCAGTCGTAAGCCCGATCGTCCCACCTCAGCGGCCATCAAGGTAAGCCCACACAACAATCCCTCTTCGGCCATCAAGGTAAGCCCGAACGCTCATCCCCAGCAGGATTCTAAAGAAGAAACGTCAATCCTTCCGAGTTGTTAATAACGCCAGTTTAACACAACCATTCCCATCATTTCCACCCTATCCCCAACAGGATAAACCTGGCCGTCATCGTAAGTCCAGCACTCAAGGCACGAATGCCTCCGTCTCGGGATAAACGTATCCTCGCAGCTCCAGTTTGAGGTGCCACATGCCCTCGTATGATTCAGCAACTCCGGTCTGAGGCGCCACACGCCCTCGTAAGCTCCAGCAACTCTGGTCTGAGGCGCCACATGCCCTCGAAGGTTTCAGAATTCCCAGGTTCAGACGCCTCACAATAGTCTCCATTTAGGTCCAGGTACCTCGCAATGGTCTCATTCAGGTTTAGACGCCTCCCAACAGTCTCGCTCAGGTCAAGGTCCCCACGCGCGGCTCCTTACACCTACGAACTACGACCGGCTTGATTCCCGCTCGGGATACGTAGGAATCCTTTCGCTAATGGTCTAGCCAGCTGACCGCCCAGGTCTTTCAAAGTAAGGCATCCCGATTTGGATCCTTATCTTTTTTAACGACCCCACTTCCTTCGGAAGAGACGTCACTGAGGGGCTAACAGTAAGTACCCAAATCCGGATCGTCAAAATCCGTTAGATAGTTAATCGGAATCCGTTAAACTGGCATGCTCAGGTTAACCGAAACCCGTTAAGCTCCCCGTTGCCAAGTCAACGAGACGTCCCGGGACTGCCCCGTGCATCCTGACGTCGAAACGTACTCAACACACATCATCGCACGTAAAAGTATGGCTTTCCCTGAAAAATGCACTTTCCGGCACTTTCCGGGGGCGTTTCAGACATTTTCCGGACTGTTATTTTAAAAACGGAGAAAACCGGGACCCGGCGCGTGAACTCCCACAAGGCTGGTGAGTCATGGGACATGTGGCACGCATGCCACCTCCCTCTAGTCACCCTTCAATCAAAAATCAAGGAGAAAAGACTAAAATACCCCTGGTATACAGTCTCAATCCGGCCGAACTCATGCTGAATTTTCACCTATAAATAGAAGGGCTGTCAACATTTTGACATTCAAAAATCATTTAATACGTTTTTTCCCGTAAAAATCGTTAACAATGACAAGCCCGGTTCAAAACTGGAGTTCGACCTATGAACTCTCTTTCTAAATGCGCGAAATGACGTTTGGCATCCAAACGCTCATCTTCAAACTCAAAATCCGACGTTTGACATTCAAACGCTCTTTTCTTAAAAGTCAACATTTGACACTTAAGATAAACAGATAAAATCAGCATTCGCGCCACTTTTTCTAAAAACTTCCAAAACCGACGTTTGTCATTCAAACGCTCGTCTTTTCTAACAAAGTCACCTAATCAACGTTTGACATTCAAACCAAGATTAAGCTTGTCATTCAAGCCCTCATTTCAAAATGCAAACACACACACACACACACACACGTTTTCGAGAAAGGTAGAAAGACTCGTCATACGAGGCATTTCGGGTGATCTCGTAATACTCTTCCCGAAACGTAACGTGACCTCCGAACCTAACAATCTATGGTACTCTAAAAGCTTTTTACTCATTTTTGCTACCAATAAAAATGACCCCCCATTTTCAAAGCCTTTTCCTAAGTTTTTGTTGCCAATAAAAACGACACCATTTTCACAAAAGCCATTTCTCAACGTTTTGGGCTCAAAATACAAAAACCGTGTGGCGACTCCTATCCTTCCCGAAAAGCGAGGTCTCAGACACCAACCCTCCGCGAAAGACAACCGCCTTTCGCCTCCGCGCAAAATACGGGTAATTTCACAAACTCTTAGGCCATTTATGCAAATAAAAGCAAAATGCAATGCCACATAATAATGAAGTGAGCGGGGATCCATACAAGTATTACCCCTACATCCTGAGACAGGTAATATATTTCTAATGAGGGCGGAGAAATCTCTCCATATTATTCACATTTCCTTGATCCCTTGGCTGGTCATTACTGTTTTCCGCCATTGAACAAATTCTTGCATTAACACTCGGCGTCAGGTATCACACACTCCCCCTTAGACCCGACTTCTACCCTTGACTTCTAACCTTAGCTCTAATACCAACTGTGGGGCCTCCCCAACCCCAAAACCAATAAACTCGTGCCCTAACTGGAGGGTCCCCAAACCATCTCCTAAAAATTTTAAAACTTTTTGTTTAAATAATTTGAAAGTTGAATAACTTTTGAAAACAAAACGATATGACCTTTCTACTAGGAGATGATATTAACCTGCTTTACAACAAACCATAACATGATTAGTTTGCAACATTACATTGAAAATATTTATAAACTGTATAAATATTTCTTTTCCCCAATTTAATAATAACCACACTTATTCCCAACTCCCAAATAGTACACATACCCTGACAACCCAAAAGACGATCCAAACTCCTTTCCGACCTCACCGGTCTGGTCTACCTGTCTCAGCTGAAACTAAAAATATTAAGGGGAGAAGGGGTGAGAAAGAATCTCAGCAAGTTATTATGCATGCAGCAATATGCCATATAAGAATGCAACACATAAACAAGTTGCACAATATCACATTTTGGAAAGCAGTAAACACCTTACGTTACCTGATCTTACCTTTTCCCATCTGAACAATAAGTCGTACTACTGGGAATACATCATCTTTATTTGTGAATGACTTAGGCCTATTCACGCCTTACAAGACCCATTTTTCAGGGTACCATGTAAGGTATCAGTATCCTATGAACTGCTTAGGCATATCCATAGTAATTGAGCCCCAAACTGTGGCCACAGTGGGTGGAAACGGACACATGTATAATGAAAGCCGAGCAACTTATATTACAACTTCTCATAAGTGGTCGTATTCCATTAACCCCCTTAAATATCAGCTGATATTGATCACAATCATATTCACATTCAAGCACATAACAGTTACTTGAAATCACGTCCACACATTGGGATAAAAGTATATAACATGGTACAATTACTCATGTTTAATAGTATATAATACGGTAAAATTACTCATGTTTAACAGTATATAACATGGTACAATAACTCATGTTTATCTCACATAGTGTAACATATATATAAACACTATTGAGTCCATAATAATCCATGTATGGCATGTATGCTCATAATCAATCCAATGATGTCATGTAACATGTAATTCACGTACCATTTTAACAAACAACCAATCATAGGTAGCCACATAGAGTTACAATGACATACAAGTAGCCCTACGCATTCCCAGTATAATATTACCCAACCTTCTTTCAAGTTCCGTAATCAAATACCAAATTTTTATAAGCTTTGGTTATCGGTCAACAATGTCTTCCAACCCTTTTCTAATCAATATTTAAAGCCTTTCCCAATATCCATTTTGCCCAAGTAAAACATGGTTGTGAAGTACTAATGTTATACTAGTATAATAGTTAAAGAGTGGTCCATAATAGCTTAAATGAATTAGGGTTTCAATGCTTGAAAAACTGCTCAGGGATTATAGGGGAGGGCACGACTCGTGCCCCAGGGCACGACTCGTCCCTTCCTTATACCATCCCAGAATCTGTTGTCCCTTTGGAGGGCATGACTTAGGCAAAAAGGGCACGACTCGTGCCAATTTCACCCTCACCAGAACCATTCGTCCCCTTCAAGGCACGACCTTAATTTTCCCAGGTCATGACTCGTGCTCCATGGCACGAGTCGTGCCTTTACCCAGAAATGTTGCTGATGTTCACACCAGCTCCATCCAAAACCTAAAACCCATTTTTTCACTTCACCAAGTTGAGCCCCAAACAACCCAAAATCAATATTTATACCATTTATAATCCATAATCCTATTCACTACATAACCTATAACTCATCTACCGTCCCTTGCGACTCATCCCAAACCATATTCTCGCTCTTTACCTACTCATCCACTACCAATCCTTTTCCATTCATTTCCAAGTCAATTCCAAGTGATCCCGTACATTCAAATATCCATGGTAACCTATATTAACGTCACTTAACATAGATTAAATATTGGTACTAACTCTTCCCATTAATTTTACATATTACAATCCCATTATAATACTCCCTTTACCATATATAAGTTTTCTTATAATTACCTCTTAATTACCAACCTATCATTCTATTCATTTCCGAATCATTTTCCATTATACCAAAGGCCAATCACCTCGTCATATTTACCACTAATCATTAGTAATAATAATAATAACATTATATAACATATATAATTACCACCTTACAACTTAGCCACTTCATTATAAGGAACCCCAAATCGTACCACATACTTTCAATTAAACCCAACCATTTTATCACCCTTTACCCTACTTCTTTTCAAAACCCTATTTCAACCTTCTAAAACCCAAATAATCATGTAATATCATAAAAATTCATTTATCTCTCATATTCTTCCAAAACCTTAACACACCCATTCAACAATCCCTTTTTCTTTCATTTTATTCCTACAACCCAAATAATCATTTTTACACAATCCTTTACACTACTCATTCCAACCAAAAGATTTATTTATTTTCAAGACCCAATAAGTTGCCAAAAACACCAAAGAGCATTTATATCATCATAATATCAACATTTAATATTAAATGAACAATTATCGAAAGAAATCATAATAACTTACTTAAAAATGTGCCGAAATAAAAAGACGATCTAATCGGCTCTTAATGTTCTCCTCGTCTTCCTGATCGCTCTACCGCAGACGGATCGTAAAACGGACTAACAGTTAATTTTTAGGAATTTTTGGAAGAGAAAGAAATTATAATGTGATAAAGAAATACTCACCTTTCTTTTTCTCTTTCCCCTCGGCTGGCTACTGATTTTCTTCCCATGGAGTACTAGAATAATGTGGAAGATAGGAGAAGGAATTAATATATATATATATATATATATATATATATATATATATATATATATATATATATATATATATAAATCAATGTTACAATTTAGCCCTCCTTGATTTAAGTTATTTCAATGAATTACCTTAAGTCCTACTATAGACACCTAAGCCCCTCACTTTAACCCATTTTTTTTTCTCAATCTTTTATAAACCTTTCGTTATATTTCAATAAATAAAACTCAACTACCCAACTCTTATTTATTTCTTTTTAGACCTTAAATAATTACAATTAATTTACTAACATACTTTACTTAAGATATCACATAAATTATTAAGATGTTAAAACTAACACATAAAAATACTAATTATTATGAAATGCATAAAGTAAAATGCTACGCACCCCACTCACCGTGCTCAACACGTGACCAAATTGGTGCCTAGGTTTCGGGTCGTGACACGAGCTATGCGGATTATAGTCAATGTCAATGCCGTGAAAGTCAAGTCTTTTAGCCTCAACGAAATTTCGGCAGAACCTTGCTTGCGCGATAGACTTTTGACTTCGGAATTGTCCAAGGAAAATAATAGGCATGGGTCGGATGTTAAAAGTCAAATGACACGGTGTCACATTGAGAGTTGTTGCATATTTTGTGCAAGTCAAAGTCAAAGTCAATGCCGGGGTCAAGATTTTGCCAATTTTGCCTAACGAAATTTCGGCATGGCTTCGCTTGCGCGAGGAATCTTGACTCTAGCATGGGCTCGGGTTTGACTTTTACATACCCCATGCAAGTCAAAGTCAAAGTCAATGCCGGGGTCAAGATTTTGCCAATTTTGCCTAATGAAATTTCGGCATGGCTTCGCTTGCGCGAGGAATCTTGACTTTTAGCATGGGCTCGGATTTGACTTTTACGGGGGTATACGACGAGGTTGTATGACACGGTCTAGATCAAAAACCAACCAAAAAGTCACGGTTTTAAAAGTGTGACACAGACTAGTGCATTGGTCGACACTAGCTGCCATAGGGAGTGAGGAATGATTCCAACGCTTCTTATGAAAAAAGAAGTTTGGAAAATGTTTACATTTCCCCAGCGGAGTCACCAAACTATGAATGTGGCTCCGGAAAACGTTTTCTTTTTTACGGAAAAAGGGTCGCCGTTCACCTCAGTTTGAAGACATCGATTTTATGAAAAACGGAGTCGCCACGCCATTTTGATTTCCTCAAAACTTTGAAAAAAAGGATAACGGTCCGGAGGTTAAGTTACTCCTTGGGAAGAACGTTTTTTTTTCACCCAAGGAGCCTTGCAAAAATTAAGTCTTCCTAGATCCGATGTTTGTGGTTGTTTGTGTGTTCGTGTGCATGCGTGATTTGAAAAGAGAAAGAGTTGTGCCATATTTATCTGCCAGACATAAAAACCATTTGAGAAGGTTTTAGCTCGGGATACCTTTGATTTGATGTTTTTGGGATTTTGATCCCGTGCTCACTTTGGACTTGTGATCATCATTATGGGACTTATCTACCCTCCCGTTAGATTAATCAACTATGATAGGCGTAGGAGCCTTGGTATGTCTTAACCTAACATTTCTTGGGGATTTTAGTCATATGTGATCAAAAGGGGCTCGTCTTTAAGTCCAAGAATGAGACTCTTTAGAAAAGAATGAATCTTTGCCCATCGATCCTACATCTTGAGACGATGATCATTCATAGGGACATTTTATGTTCATCTCAAGTGATTATCGGAGATTTCGGGACTAAGATTCATCGGTTTCTAAAGGGACAAGGATTGTGGTATTTTTATAGTGGAAACGATGTAAAGATGGAGTCTTTACACCGATCTTCACCATGGAATGCACCAAGAACCAAAGGACTAGGGGAATGGGATGTAAAGATTGGATCTTTACACTCATCCTATGTCTTTTTGTGCCTTAGAAGGCTTTTAGACAATCCTCGAAGAGAAAGATCCATCTCTAGGGACATGGGGAAAATGACATTAAAGTAAAGATTGGATTTTTGATATGAATAATACAATGAGTATCATTAAACAAAAGACATAATGTAAAGGGGATGATCTTTATGGATTTTCCTATGTCCTTAAGACCTCATAAGGTAGACAATCCTTGGATAGCTAGATCAATGGAAGGGGATGACATAATATAAATAAAGATTGCATTTTTATACATAAAAGTAAAGGAAAATCACATCATCATATGGTAGATCTTCCCTAGAACAAGCCACTTGTGGAACCTTGTTCATCATAGGGAGAGGATCTCCAATGAATCCTTTGTGTAAGGGGAGTGTGAAATATAATGATTACATTACAAAGATTGAAGCTTTATAATAATAAATGAAAATAAATGACAAGTAATAATAAATCAAGATAATATAGGAGTAAATCAAGGATAAAGGACGGAGAGATTACCAATATTGGTTTTCTCTATCTCCCAAGGGGATTTTCCTAGGCAATATCTATTTAGGAATAGATTAAGGTAGGATTAGTGTATGAGAGAGGAGAGTTTTGTTTGATTTTGGGACTGTAAATTTGAGGGGATATTTTGACAGAGTAGTAGTGCCTCAAATTGTATATCAAAATGAATAGAGGAGGCCTTTATTTATAGGCATCTGGTGTGCTTCTAATGACGTCTCCCGGCGAGATCTCTTGGCTAACGAAGCCGCCCGACGTTATACACCGTCGTGTCAGCATGTTTCTAGATTCATGCAAGGAGCCAGCTTGGAAACTTCTTTCCAGCGAGGTCCTGTTTGGAATTCTAATTCCTAACAGGTCCTTCCTCCCTTGGAAAGTTTGGAAAAGTTCCCAAATTGCCCCTAAACTTTATGAAAGTTTGGGGAACTGCCAGATAACTTTAACTGGAAGGCATGAGCCAGATTTGGGTACTTACACACACACTATCATCTCAGATCATGGTCTCCATTTTGCTAGGGAATTCACAAACGAGTTGAACCGACTCGGAGTCCGGCACATCAGATCATCCGTAAGCAGACCACAATGTAATGGACAGGCAGAAGCAACTAATAAGCTGGTAGTAACAGCCCTAAATAAGAATCTTGAGGGGAGCGATGGTAGATGGTTGGACGAACTTCCCTTACCCTTATGGGTAGTTTGCACAACCACCCGGGGGCCAACCGGGGAAACCCCCTTCGCACTGACTTTCGTTTCTGAGTCTGTGGCACCAGCTGAAGGCTATCCCTACCATGAGAAATTCCAACTATGATGAGCAAGTCAACAAAGTCAATAGGCTCCTAGACCTGGATCTACTAGATGAAAGGAGACTAGCTGCTCAAATGAGAATGGAAAACTATAAGCAAAGGACGAAAGCCTACCATGACAAAAAAAGTCAACAAGAGAGTATTCCAAGTTGATGATTGGTTACTTAGAAAGATTGAAGCTACTGGCAGGAAAGCTGAACAAAACAAGCTTTCCCCAAATTGGTAAGGTCTACATCATTACCCAAGTCATCAGAGAAGGGACCTACAAAATAAAGACTAAAGATGGGAAAGAGCTCAAGCATCCGTGGCATTCAGACAACCTACAAAAGTACTAACATTAGTGTTAGTTTAAAGTTTATGTAATAGATTAGTCTTGTTAGTCTTTTCCATTTTTTTAGGATTACAGTTTGATGTAATCAATTCAGTTAATAAAGATTCAATCTTCATCAAACGAACGGCTTGCAAGTCATCAAGATGAGGAGCTCCCTCCTCGACAATTAAGGGATAAATTCCCAATAAAAAACCACTAAGACCTGTGTACGAATCACCTTTCCTCAGCATGGGGAGATAAAAGAAGGATAAGCCAAATGTCTTGGAAACCCCTCAGCTTAATGACTCCATTGGCAAAAAATGTCAGAGACCTATGAACGAGACATCTTCCTCGGCATAGGTAGATGAAAAGAAGGAAAATCCTAAGTGTCATGCCGAGGAAACCCTCCTCGGCCTAATGATCTAACTTGCAAAAATAGCCTGAATTGAACGTCAGGCCGAGGAAACCCCTCGGTCAAACGACCTCACCAGCAAAAAATGTCGGAAACCTATGTACGAGTCATCTTCCTTGGCATAGGTAGATGAAAAAGAAGGAAAATCCCAAGTGTCATGCCGAGGAAATCCTCCTCGGCCTAATGACCTAACTTGCAAAAATAGCCTGAACATCAGGCCGAAGAAACCCCTCGATCCAGCCTACATAAGTCATGAAGTACGAGAAGGCATTCCTCGACTTCTCAAGTTGATGTGTTTAGCAAATATTCAAACAAGCAAGGCAGTTCATATATCAAGACAAAAATGAATATGACTTGAATGTGAAAATAGGAATTTTCATTAATATTCAAAGTTGAAGTACAAAGGAGGCCTATACTATTACGTCAAAAAGGGGAAAAAGCCTAAGTCTATTCGTCTACGAAAGGGTCTTCAAGGAAGGCCTCCATTTCAGCATCTTGAGGAACGACATTTTGCTCTTCCCCGGCTTGAGTCCCCTCGACCCTAGGCTCCTCAGCGTTAATTGCCTCGTCTTCCTCCGTGCCGACGACCTCATCCCTGATCCTCTCAATGAAAACATTAAGGTTTAGAGGATCAACAAGAGGAGGAACCCAAGCAGGTCGGCCAACCTGAGCATCTATGGCAGCAATCACTTGAAGTGCATTTTCAAAATAAGGGACGAGGTAGTGCAGCTTGCATGCCTCCTCGTCATATGAGTCTTGGCATATCCACCTAGCAATCCTCTCCAGGTCAAAGGAGACAGACATGTCAGTCATGGCCCTCTTGGCCAGGTGCATGTAACCATTCATATACATGGTGGCCATCTTCTCATCCATTGCCTTGTTAAAAGCCGAGCTAGCTTTGTAACTGGCAATGACACTCTCCTCCCTAGAGGGGATACTTGCCTCCAACTCATGAAGATGGGAAGCCGCCGCCTCCCTGGCCTCCTTTAAAGCATCCCCCTTCTCCTTCTTCAATGTGGCCACCTCGGCCTCCTTCAACTTAATGGCCTCCTCAGCCCGAGTAAATGCCTCCTTGGCAACTCATTTCTCCTCCTCGGCCTCGTCCCTGGCTGCCTTGAAGGCATCATCATCAGCTCGGAGCTGCTTGAGGAGCTCGAAAGCTTTCTTTAGAGCATCTTTATCTTTGAGCTCTTGCTCCTCAAGTTTCTTGTTATGGGACTCAATAGCCTTGTATATGACGGCTTCATATGCCACAATCGAAGCAAGCTACAAAGGAAAGTAAAAATTGTCAGTAAAATCACAAGTTACAACTACGAGAAGAGAAGAGAAAGAAATGAAGAAGCTACCTCGGCTAACAGAAGGCCCTTCCTGTTAGTTAGATGGTCGACGGAAGGCTTGGCCGTCTTCAGCTTGTCCACGTAGTCCTTGTCGAAGGATCTACATATGACAGCTCAGCCAACCATTTGATTCCACCCTTCGCGAGTTAGGAGATTTATACCTTTGAGGATTGGCGCCTCCTTGGCATCCTGGACAAACTGCTCGGCCTCAGCATATGATTTAATATGCTGAGTAGAATGTCTGGATGAGGAAGTAGAGACAGCCATCTTCGATTGATCAGCCTCCTCAACCTCCCTTGGGCACTTAAGGGCTGAGCTCCTCACCCTGGTATTGACCTCCTCGGCTTGAGCCTAGCCGGTACTCAGGGCCACCTTGCCTTGAGGAGTTGACCTTTAGGGAGTCCCCATCTCAATCTTGTTGCCTCCCTCAGCATGTGCCACCTCGACATCTTCCTCATTTCCTCCCACCGACTTCAACGGGACAGCCGCTGCATCTTGGGAAGACAAGACAGCCTGACGTTGAGTGGCATCAGACTCCCTCTTATTTATGGCCGTGCTTCGAGAAGCCCTCCTCCTCACCCTGGCAAGGACTTGGGGATCAGTAGTGTCACAACCCTAAGTACGGGCACTAATTTGGCCACGTGTTGAACACGTGGGAGTGGGGTGGATTGCCCCTTATATTAAGTATTATAAGAAATTGTGAATGGTTATGTGTATATTTGAATAATTTGGTCATTTTCGTGATCTTAGATGTTATTAAATTAATTTTGAATATATAATGTCTAAATAAAAGAAATGGGAGAATTGTGTAGTAAAATGATACTACTTGGAATTTTGAATTGAAAGGATTGCGAAAGTGTCAAGGTGCTTAGGTGTAACTATAACCTTGAGGTAGTTGTTTGTTGATTTTCAAAATTGGAGGAGCTTTGTTGTAATTAAGTTATATAAATATCCTCCCAAGCTTTTCCAAGAAGCTTAATTATATTCCTCAGTATTATCCATGTTATACATTCTAGAGAAAGTCTTAAACCCTAGTTTAACTTCCTAAAATCCCAGAAATTCATCCCTTGAGTTGTTGTTGATTCTAACTTCAAATTATTGCTAAGGGAGTTGATTGGAACAAGAAGTGCCGATTATATCTTCCTTTTATTTTGGTAAAATTTGGTAAGTTGTTATGATTCTGTTCTATAACTGTTCATAATATGTTTAACGATGCTATTATGAGGTTATAATTGAATTTTGGGAAGTTGAAATCCTTTGCTTAGGGGTTTGAATGGAAACAAGGTAAGTTGGGTAACTATCTTGGTATATAGCATGGAGGGTTGAGTTCTAAATGGTTATAGTGGTTTGGAGGGTGTATGTTTTATGGTTTGTGACTGTTTTACTGATGTGTACACTTGGTAGAATCAAGTTGAAAGAAAGAGTATAAAGGAATGGTGTTGTTTTGCTGTTGCTGCTGATGTTGCAGGAAAGATCATCAGTTTCTGGGCTTGGGCACGACTCGTGCCCTGTAGCACGAGTCGTGACCTTGATGTGTGAAGTCGTGCGACACTTGTTGTCTCATGGGGAATAGTCATGACCCTTGGGATGACAATTTATAGTGGGGGTGTAATAGGGCACGAGTCGTGCCCTACCCTGCAGTCCTTGAACAGTTTTTGAAGCATTGAAAACCTAGTCTAACCAACATGTAATGGTACACTTTTTAACTATGCTTCTAGTACAACTTTAGTACTACATTATGGAACTTTAAATGGTCCAAACGGATAATGGGAAAGGCTTTAAATGTTGTCTTAAAAAGGGTTGAAAGGCAATTGTGAAACTTGAACCAAAGTTCGTAAAACTTGGTATTTGAACTTGGAACCTTTAGAGAAGGTGTTTAATGTTGTATGATGAACGCGTAGGGCTACTTATATGATATTGTACTCCTACGTGGTTACCTGTATAGGGTTATTTGTTCTTAGAATGCATAAAATGTATAGTGCACTACTTCATTGAATTGGGCAGGAGTATCAATACCCTGTTACTAGATTATATATTGTGTAATGAATGCGTAGGGCTCATTGTGATACATGGTGCCTCACGTGATTATATTTACATGGTTGTTGGGTCAAATAATGTACAAAATATGTATTACACTATTTGATTGGTTGGAACCTTTATAAAAGTGTTCAACCTTAGGGCATGAATGCTAGGGCATGAATGCGTAGGGCTACTTATATTATATTGTACCCCTACGTGGTTACCTATATGTGGTTATTGGTTTGAATGGTGCATGAAATATATGTTGCACTACTTCATTGGGTTGAGCATGAATATGTAGGGCTTATTTGATATACATTGTGCCCCTATGTGAGTGCATATTCATGGTGGAATGTGCACATAGTGTTTAAATATGTGTTGCACTGTTTCATTTGTTTGATCATGAGTATTAATACCATGTCATTGGATTGTTGTTATTCGATAGTGTTTAAATATATATGTGCACTATTGTGAGTGGTTTAACATGAGTTGCAGTTCCATGTTATATGTATTTACGTCCCATGGGGTGGACTTATTTTCAAGTATCTGTTACGTGCTTGAATCTATTTATATCGATTGATTATTCGGGGGTATAGGGAATACTATCACTTATAGGATGTGTTCCATAAGGTGCTTAGATTTCCTTTTACCTTGGGCTGCTCCCCCTCTGTGGTTATAGACTGGGTTCATCTTCTATGGATAAGTGCAGTCAGTTCATAGAATTGCTGATGTCTTATATGGTTCCCTAGAAAATGGGTCTTATAAGATGTGGATATGCACCAGCAGTTCACAAATGAGTGGAGTATTACTCCCACCGTTGTACTACATATTATTCAGATGGGAAAGATAAAAAGGAGGTAACGGAATGTGTTTACCATTTTACCAATGTGATTGAGCAACCTATTTGGTGTTACATATTATCTGAGCAACCTATTTATATGTTGCATATTGTATGGCTTATTGTTGCATACATAATAACTTATTGAGTTTTATTCTCACCCCTTCTCCATTTACTGTTTTAGTTTCAGTTGAGACAGGTGGACCATATTGATAAGGCCGGGAAGGAGTTTGCATCCTATTTTGGGGTTGTCAGGGTATGTATATATTTGTATAGGAGTTGGGGTTAGTTGTGGTTGTTTTATACTGGGAAACTGTTATAAAACATTTTCAGTATATTCTTTTTTTCCACTACTCACACACACACACACACATGCATGCACAGACGCGCCTAGGAGATAAATCCTAGGGAGAGAAAGCCTTCCCTCTAACTTCTGGGGGATCGAACCCATAACCTCCAGGTTGGAAGCTATGAGCTCAAGCTAGCAGGCCAAATCCCCATGTGCATTTTTCAGTATATTATGGTGTAATTAACCTGGGAGTTGGTTTGGTTTCAAAGTTGGCTTGTATAAGCCTATATATTGTAGTGTGTGTAACTTAAACAGGTTATGTTTTTAAAGCAGGTCTTTTTATTACCTCCAGGTAGAGAGGTTATGTTGAAAATTTTCAAGTTTATATTTTACTTTTCAAATGAAGTTGAAATAAAGAAAAGGAAGTTATTTTTTTAAAGGTAATTTGGGACCCTCCATCCTGGGACACGAGTTTGTAGGTTTCGGGAGTTGGGAGGTGCCCACAGTAGGTATCAGAGCCCAGGTTAGAAGTCAAGGGTAGATGTCTAGCCTAAGAGGGAGTGTGTGATATCTGACGCCGAGTGTTTAATGCAGGAACTTGTTCAATGGCGGGAAATGGTGATGACCAATCAAGGGATCACGGAAATGTGAATAATATGGGAATAGGGGGAGACCAGAATACAGAAATGATGAAAATGTTCAGGGTCTTTCTATAGAATATGGCAGCTTAGGGACAAGCTCAACAACAACCTTAGGTACGACCAAAACCTGGGATAAAGGATTTTGTAAGGATGAATCCACCAAGTTTTTAAGGAAATCCGAATTCGGGGAAGGCAAAAAATTGGTTCGAAGCAATGAATAATATTTTTGATGCTACAGGCATTCCTGATGAAGAAAAAGTAAGGTGTGCTGTTCTCAAGCTGGAAGGTCCAGCGGATCATTGGTGGCAAGGTTTGCATGAAAATTGGGAGCGGGCTCATACGCCCCAAACTTGGGATAATTTCACTCGGGAGTTCAAGGATTATTTTATCTTAATGGTTACCCGGGATAGGAAGGAGGTGGAGTTTTTATGTCTAAAGCAGAGAACCGTGACGGTTGCTCAATTTTTGAGAAGATTCATGGAATTGGCTCAGTATTGTCCTCACTTGGTACCCTATGAAGGGAGGAGAGTTTCTCGATTTATAAAAGGTTTGAGGCACGCGTTTAGGAAACGATTAGTGACTTATGCCTTTGCGGATTATCAGATAACCCTGGATAGGGTGTAAAAGATCAAGGAAGACCTTGAAAAGCACCAAGGAGGATCGGAAAGTGGGAAAAGTAAGCCAAAGTATCAGGGACAAGGCTCCAGTCTGATCAGTGGGTAGCCAAGTTCTTTAGTTTTTGGAAGTGTTCGAGGAGTACAGATCACAGCTTCTACGGTTCAGCCAGTATCTGGTCAATATAACATGGTTTGTAAATTTTGCCAGCGGATTGGACATACAGAAGGGACGTGTTGGAGAAAACAAGGGAAATGTATGAATTGTGGGGAAATGGAGCATTTTAGAAAGGATTGTCCTAGATCTAGATTTCGACGAGGACAGACATCAGGCAGTGGCCAACAAAGAGGGCAACAAAAAGGTGGTACAAAGAGAGGCACGGAAGGGAAAGCAAAAGAGAAAGCCTAAGGCCGAGTCTTGGCTTAGGATTATGGAGAGATAGATTCCTCCGCAGTCATTAGAGGTATATTACCCGTCTCAGGAAATAGGGGTCATATTTTTATAGATCCCAGTTTATCCCATTCTTATGTGGCATTGCATTTTTGCTTTTACTTGCATTAATGGCCTAAGAGTTTGCCTTATGTGCTAGAGGTTTCAACTCCTATGGGAGAGTACCTCGAATTTTCTTTAATTATCATGGTTGTGATGTGATTATATGTGGGCATGTATTACCAGTGGAGTTGATAGAATTACCAATCCGTGATATTGCTGTTATACTTAGCCTGCTGTGGTTAAGTAGTTGTTGTGTTTGGGTAGACTGTCGCAAAAAGCGAGTCTCCTTTTCTATGTTTGATTTGCCTCTGTTTGTGAGTGAGGCGGATAAGTCGTTATTTGATATTATGTCGTATATGCATTAAGGGCCTAAATTTATGGTCTAAAGAATGTGAATGTTATCTGGTTTCTGTGTTAGACTTGAATAAAAAGTAACCTGAAATACCTTAATTACCAGTGGTAATTGAATTGTTGAGGTGTTTTCCTCAGAATGGTTCATGCTGCCAACTAGGGCAGTAGAACTCCGTATCGATTTAATGTCAGGTTATTGCCATATCCAAAAGCACCTTATAGAAAGGTACTGGATGTGTTTGTAAATATGATGAGTTGAGTTTCTAAATTTAATCTCGATAACTTGTGATAATCTTTATAGATGATATCTTGGGTTATTCAGAGTTATGAAGAGATTATGGAAATTAATTGCAAGTTATGTAACTGGTTGTCGTGAGAATCAATTGGTTGCGAAATTCATTAAGTGTGAGTTGTGACTCGAGGAGATTGTAACTTTGAGTCTTATAGTCTCAAGCTTGGGTATGATTAGGAATTTCTCGAGTATTGAGACTTTGGTCAAATGGAACAATCTTTGACAGTGTTAGAATTCCATAGTTTCTGGGTTTGGCCGGTCATTACCAAAGGATAATTGATGGACTTTCGAGAATGATTTACTTGGAAGGAGATATTATTGATATGGAATACAAAAGGGTGAAACCAGTCGCAGAGTTAAAGCATAGATTGAATATAGTTCGATCCTTACCCTACTTGATGGATATGAGAACTTTGTGATTTTGTTACACGTCGCAAGAAAGGTTTGGGTTGTATTCTTATGCAGAATGGGAAAAGAATATCTTATGCTTCGAGGAAGTGAGCACTAACAGAGTAGACTTTTTCCTATTCTTGACATGGAGTTGAGTGCGATTATTTTGTGCTACCTAAGTGGAACATTATCTATATGAAGTAAAATTGAGATTTTTATCAACCAGAAGAGTTGAAGTCCCTGGTTACTAAAAAGGAATTGAACAACAGGTAGAGAAATGGCTAGAAGTACTAAAAGACTTTGATTGCGTTATTCCATACTATCTGGGAAAGCTAGTGGGGTTGAAGATGCGATTAGCCAAAAGGCTTTATTATCAACATTTTGATCCTGTGAATTGCAAGATAAGACATAAATTGCGAATGTTTGAGTATCCCTACATTTTATAAAATTATATTGAAGCTCAACAGATTGATCTTGAATTGAAGAAGATTATCTAACAGTTACGATAGAACTACCTCCAACATCAAAGAAGATGAATGCGTTTAAGTAATAGTGGATAGATTGACCAGGTTGGTTTATTTCTACCTAGATCACTAAAGTATTGAATGGGAAAGTTAGCATAATCATAGAAGTGAGGGATTTGATTGATTTCATGAAGTTCCAGTCAACATTTTGTATCAAATTGGAATTCGAGACTCATATTGCGATTCGAAAAGACTGAGTAGGAAGTTTTGGGCTCCGAGTCGAGTTTCAGCTCTGCTTCTCATTCTCAGATAGATGGGCAAACTGAGAAAACTATCCAGATTTTGAGGATATGTTGCAGGTGTATGTGATGGATTTTTACTTCATTTTGAGAGGTTTATTTAGCCTTAGTTAAATTTGCGTATATCAACAGTTACCAGTTCAGTATTGAATTGGCACTGTATGGAACTTGGTATGGGAGAAAGTATCTTTATGATCCTATTCCGATATTGAATTCTTCAACCAAGGATATGCAGGTTGAGTTGAATTATGTGGAAGAATCATGTCATTAAGAAAGCCTTTTGGGTTTGAGAATTTGAAATGCTTGAGTAGTATATGTGATTATTTGAGCACTCAGGTAAGTATGTTTAAAATTCGGGATGAATTTTATTTAAGGGGGAGTGAGTGTCACGACCCTAAGTCCGGGCACTAATTTGGCCACGTGTTGAGCACGTGGGAGTGGGGTGGATTGCCCCTTATATTAGGTATTATATGAAATTTTGAATGGTTATGTGTTTATTTGAATAATTTGGTCATTTTCGTGATTTTAGATGTTATTAAATTGATTTTGAATATATAATGTCTAAATAAAAGAAATGGGAGAATTGTGTAGTAAAATGATATTACTTGGAATTTTGAATTGAAAGGATTGTGAAAGTGTCAAGGTGCTTAGGTGTAACTATAACCTTGAGGTAGTTGTTTGTTGATTTTCAAACTTGGAGGAGCTTTGTTGTAATTAAGTTATATAAATATCCTCCCAAGCTTTTCCAAGAAGCTTAGTTCTTTTCCTCAGTCTTCTCCATGTTCTACGTTCTAGAGAAAGCCTTAAACCCTAGCTTAACTTCCAAAAATCCCAGAAATTCATCCCTTGAGTTGTTGTTGATTCCGACTTCGAATTATTGCTAAGGGAGTTGAATAGAGCAAGAAGAGCCGATTATATCTTTCTTTTATTTTGGTAAAATTTGGTAAGTTGTTATGGTTCCATTCTATAACTGTTCATAATATGTTTAACGATGCTATTATGAGGTTATAATTGAATTTTGGGAAGTTGGAATCCTTTGCTTGGGGGTTTGAATGGAAAGAAGGTAAGTTGGGTAACTATCTTGGTATATAGCATGGAGGGTTGAGTTGTAAATGGTTATAGTGGTTTGGAGGGTGTATGTTTTATGGTTTGTGACTGTTTTACTGATGTGTACACTTGGTAGAATCAAGTTGAAAGGAAAGAGTATAAAGGAATGGTGTTGTTTTTTTGTTGTTGCTGCTGATGTTGCAGCAAAGAACATCAGTTTCTGGGCATGGCACGACTCGTGCCTTGTAGCACGAGTCGTGACCTTGATGTGTGAAGTCGTGCGACACTTGTTTTCTCATGGGGAATAGTCGTGACCCTTGGGACGACAGTTTCTAGTGGGGGTGTAATAGGGCACGAGTCGTGCCCTACCCTACAGTCCTTGAACAGTTTTTGAAGCATTGAAAACCTAGTCTAACCAACATATAATGGTACACTTTTTAACTACGCTTCTAGTACAAATTTAGTACTACATTATGGAACTTTAAATGGTCCAAACGGATAATGGGAATGGCTTTAAATGTTGTCTTAAAAAGGGTTGTAAGGCAATTGTGAAACTTGAACCAAAGTTCGTAAAACTTGGTATTTGAACTTGGAACCTTTAGAGAAGGTGTTTAATATTGTATGATGAACGCGTAGGGCTACTTATATGATATTGTACTCCTACGTGGTTACCTGTATAGGGTTATTTGTTCTTAGAATGCATAAAATGTATAGTGCACTACTTCATTGAATTGGGCAGGAGTATCAATATCCTGTTACTAGATTATATATTGTGTAATGAATGCGTAGGGCTCATATGTGATACATGGTGCCTCACGTGATTATATTTACATGTTTTTTGGGTCAAATAATGTATAAAATGTGTATTACACTATTTGCTTGGTTGGAACCTTTATAAAAGTGTTCAATCTTAGGGCATGAATGCGTAGGGCTACTTATATTATATTGTACCCCTACGTGGTTACCTATATGGGGTTATTAGTTTGAATGGTGCATGAAATATATGTTGCACTACTTCATTGGTTTGAGCATGGATATGTAGGGCTTATTTGATAAACATTGTGCCCCTATATGAGTGCATATTCATGGTGGAATGTGCACATAGTGTTTAAATACGTGTTGCACTGTTTCATTTGTTTGAGCATGAGTATTAATACCATGTCATTGGATTGTTGTTATTAGATAGTGTTTAAATATATATATGTGCACTATTGTGAGTGGTTTAACATGAGTTGCAGTTCCATGTTATATGTATTTACGTCCCATGGGGTGGACTTATTTTCAAGTATCTGTTACGTGCTTGAATATGTTTATATTGGTTGATTATTCGGGGGTATAGGGAATACTTTCACTTATAGGATGTGTTCCATAAGGTGCTTAGATTTCCTTATACCTTGAGGCGCTCCCCCTCTGTGGTTACAGACTGGGTTCAGCTTCTATGGATAAGTGCAGCCAGTTCATAGAATTGCTGATGTCTTATATGGTTCCCTAGAAAATGGGTCTTATAAGACGTGAATATGCACCAGCAGTTCACAAATGAGTGGAGTATTACTCCCCTCGTTGTACTACATATTATTCAGATGGGAAAGGTAAAAGGAGGTAACGGAATGTGTTTACCATTTTACCAATGTGATTGAGCAACCTGTTTGGTGTTGCATATTATCTGAGCAACCTGTTTATATGTTGCATATTGTATGGCATATTGTTGCATACATAATAACTTATTGAGGTTTATTCTCACCCCTTTTCCCTTTACTGTTTTAGTTTCAGTTGAGACAGGTGGACCATACCGGTGAGGCCGGGAAGGAGTTTGGATCCTATTTTGGGGTTGTCAGGGTATGTATATACTTGTATGGGAGTTGGGGTTAGTTTTGGTTTTTTTATAATGGGAAACTGTTATAAAACATTTTCACTATATTATGTTGTAATTAACCTGGGAGTTGGTTTGGTTTCAAAGTTGGCTTGTATAAGCCTATATATTGTAGTGTGTGTAACTTAAACTGGTTATGTTTTCAAAGAAGGTCTTTATATCACCTCCAGAAAGGGAGGTTATGTTGAAAATTTTCAAGTTTATATTTTACTTTTCAAATGAAGTTGAAATAAAGAAAAGGAAGTGATTTTTTTAAAGGTAATTTGGGACCCTCCATCCTGGGACACGAGTTTATAGGTTTCGGGAGTTGGGAGGCACCCACAAGTAGTCTGGCTAGACATGTCCAACTCTTTCTCGTCGGTTAGAGCTACAAAAAATGAGAGAAAAAATAGCATTGATGATGAGGAAAGAAAAAGCAAAGATACAGATTAACAAGTATAAAAGGAAGGACGAGATGAAAGCATTACAGTCGGCTACACCATCTTCCTTTAAACACTGATCATCATTTTGTTGGCAAAGGGTGCAATCTTGGTGGAAGACGAGGCTGGGGTGGATTCTCTAGACAGGAAACCTATTGCCCCTGGTGACGGGGACGAGGGGCATTGATCCGTCTCTAGGCTTGGGCATAATGCCGGTCTTTACATAATATCTGGGATCAGCTTCCAAGCTCGACCAGCACAAGGTACCCACCTCGGCAAAATGTGTTAGAAGGTCTATCAGCACCTCACTCCAATGTGAAGAAATGGTGGAAAGCAGATTGACAGGGCTCAAAGCCCAAGCTACTGCAGAGTACAATGAATCCAGTGAGGTACCTCACGGCATTGGCTCCTAGCATGGCCAGGACGGCCTGCATGTCTCCTAGGAACTCATTTACGAAGGGATCTAATGGAAGTCGAAGACCTAATTGGAACTGTTTGAAATAGAAGTTGACATGGTTCAAGTTATAATAGAATCATATACATCGTCATCATCCACGACTTTGGTACTAGGGAAATAACTCAGCTAAAACTCCTCCCTCGACACTCCGTACTTGGAATACAACTCTTCTAGCATGGGCTCACCAGCCTTAATGGGTTTAACATACACCCTACCTCAGCCAACTCTCTGTCGGCCTCTTCCTCCTTGGCCTCCAGCACTCACTCCCTCGTCAAACTCATCAACAATATTCGGTGACGTCGAGGGACCACTCGTACTAGCAATACTTCCTCATTCGGCCATATCTACAAAACCAAGGAAACAATGATTATCAAAATTGTCCAAGGTACAGAAAAGACGAGGAAGAGGAAGACTATCCCTCCTCGTCGTGTAGACTAAGGCAGAGGAGGGAACCTTACCCAACAATGGAGGACGCTCCAAAGGGTTCGATGTCAGATAGTACAAATTGACATGGTCAATCAACTCTGTCCATCCGTGGAACACTACGATATTGGAGGATCCTGCATCTACCCGGTCAATCCTATACTTACTCGGGTGACGTATGTCTTCCCTAGGGCATCTGTACCTCGTCAACATTTCCCCAATTTCCATCAAGTTCACCAACAGCTACGGTCCATCAAATTGTCGATAAACCCTAAGGTTTTTTATGTGATAACCGTAGATGAAATTGGGGGTATGACTCCACGTTCTGGACATTTCTAAAAGAGGGATGAGGGGACGAGGATATTCAAGAACAAGGTTCAAGAAAAGCTTCAAACACCAATAATGCCGGTTTCTCGAACAAACCCACCAAAAACCCAGGAATTGCAAAACAGAAATATAGAAAACAATGCAGGGAGAAGAAATTATACATTTAATCGAAGTTTGGTGAAGATCGAGCGGACAAATCAAACAGAATGAGTGAATCTGGGCAACGAACTCAAGAACATGAAGTGGTTGTTTGAATCTTGCTATTTCGCTCTCAAATGTAAACAGTGATAAAAGATTGATATTGAAGAGGGTTTAAGTTTTTATACCCCCAAATCCGGGTTGAATACGGGTCGAATACGGGTCAGACACTGTCCTTTCCCCAGCATTTAATGAAATGGTGGTTTCCCAAGGCATGTGTCAGACATCGTGCACCACGCCCCATCATTGTATTATTAACAGACGGATATTGAAGCGACACCTGCCACGACGCCCTTTCATATTCGTATAGGCCGAGGTGGAGCACTACTTTCTCCTCATCATAGCCGAACTAGGAAGTTGGGGGCCACTGAATGGTATAAACCGAGGTACGAATATGGGCTAGTCCGGGCAAGGCCCAACTGGATTGGGCCCTAAACATAATCCACACAAGTCTCATATACGACGAAGGGAGTGGGCTTTTCCTACCTTCCTCGTACTTTCCTCCTCGCATTTCCCCTATGCCGGCATGGACATAGCAAGCGTATAATGGCCAAGTCCCAATAACACAGAGGAAGGCCTCCCTCCAAGGCCGAGCAAGGCTCCCTTGACGACGAGGAGACCTCCTCAGCTATCAAGCAAAGGAAATGAGTTTCCCTATTCTCCTCATAATCTTCTCCTCGGCATCATCATAATCCGACCTGGTTACGATGACGAGGAGTCTCCTCCATGGAGCACATGCAAAACTGCAGTTTATATTATCCTACTCAAATTGGGACTATGAGCAGTTATAATCCCTAGGATTATAACCATATCTCACTCAAATTCCGGTCCAACAAGGACTCATCAAGTATAATCCTCCTAAGATTGATATCTTATCTTTTAGCAATCCTATTCAACATGGATTATACAATGCTATACCTATAAATACAAGCCATAAGTCACATATTTTGGTAACACATCTTTTGACTTTAAACTCTTGTCAATTGATTTCTCTCTCTCAAAGTACATAAGCTTACTCTCACGTCGGAGGGCCTTTGGTGGAGCCCCGACTTAGTTTACATGTTTGTTCATCTTTTTCAGGCTATTCAATCGCCGGAGTACAAACTTCCGCCAGGTTTGGGTTGATCCGAACGTTTTTGACATCATCAAAAAATTATTATACATCGTCATCAATACGGCCGCCTGACACCACCACCGCTGGCCGTTAACTACTGTTGCCCATCGCCGCCACCCGCCACCCGCCAGAAATCGCCCATCGATCGCTGGAAATCGGTCGCCGGTCGTCGAAAATCGGTTGCCACCTTCCACCATCCATGCAGTATTATAAACTATCATGTGTTACAATATGTTATATAATAATATAAAATAAATAATAAATATGGAAAGAAATTTATGAGATAATACGATAATTTTTTAGAACTAGTAGGACATTCTTCTCAACTATGCTTATAGGATAGGGGCAAGGCGGCCCATGCTGATTTAGTACAGTACAACAATTAATTAATTTTTAAATGCAAATTTAATATTTTTTAAAAAAAAATATTGCAATTTTTTAAAAAACAATTGGCTATTTAAACATGCTATCCCAAAACAATTGCAAACCTAAATATTTTTAACATAATCACCAAACATAACAGCTTTCTCATGGTGGTCGAGACGCTCGATGAACCAAAAATTGGTTTCAAAGTGCTTATTAATGGCAGAATTGTCAAGCTCCAGTTTCATTACTTGGGTGTGTGATTTTATCCATAATTCCTAATTTTTTTATTTGAAGATAATATTTTCAAATGGGTTTACGATTATTTTTTTAATTCGAAACTTTGGAGAGTTACAATCACAAGCGAACACAAGGTTTTAATAGTGGGCCCACCTACTATTCAAGTCGGCCCACATGCTCACTCAAGTTACAAATGACAGAGCACCAAAAAAAAGAAACAGAAACTTCAAAACATCTGTTGTCGACATTGACAGCAAAATTTCTTTTGCACGTCGCTGGTCCGGCTTCACGAACGCACGACGAGTCTGGCTACTACTCTCTACTACTTTGCCTCTCTCTTCTCCGCCTCTACATGTCTTCTCTTTGATCTGGCCTTAGCGTTTCCAATCTCTTTCCCATTAAGAAATCTCAAATTTAAACTCTATCACCCATGTATTGGTTAATCATTACTCCTATATGATATATTGATTAGAAATTTGAGATTTATGGTTTTATATTTGTTTAAAATAAGGCTCGAGATAGATTTCAAAGTAAGGGTCAGTTTATTTCGAAATTAGGGCTCCATTTTTTTTATTTTTATATAATTAATGCTTGAATTTGGGGAAATAACTATGATTTTCGGATTTATGGCTTCTTATTGTTGTTTATGATTTTTATTTTCATTATTAGAGATTATTTGTTTAAATGATTGTTGTGTATATTATATCGAAGTCTGTATTTTTATTTTCATAATTAAAAGTATCAATTGTTGGACATGTTTTAGAAACTTTTCTCAAATAATACCTTTTTATTTTTTTATTTACCAAAATGACTCACTGTTCAAACTATTGTTCAGAATGTCCCATTTTTTGAAAACTCGCTACACCGTGTAGCGAGTTTACAATTTTTCAATTAAAATCGCTACACGGTGTAGCGATTTTAAATTTGCTAAATTTTATTTAATATTTATGCTTAAAAAAAAAAAAAAAAAAAAAAAAAAAACTAAATTTGAAATCGCTACAGGGTGTAGCGATTTCAAATTATCCCAAAAAGTAAACCAAACAAACAAACAAACAAAGTAAACCAAACAAACACAAACACAGTAGTAATTAAGTACTTCCTTCGTCTCGATTAATATTTCTATTTAGTTTTTTTTATTAATATATAAAAATTATATATTAATAAAAAAATTAAATAGAAATATTATTTTTTCCATCTCAAAAAAACATTTTAAAAAATGTACTTTTATAAAAAATATTTTTCATTTCAAAAATAAATATTTCTTTCGACTCAAAATGAATAACAAAAAACTAATACATTTTTTGTCCAAATAAATGAGCATTACTTCCTTCGTCTCAATGAATATTTTATAAAATAATACTCTTCATTTGCCTCAAAAATTAATATCATATTTTGAGACGAAGACACTAACATTACAAACATTAATTTTAGAGGCGAATGAAGTAGTATTAATTTTTAAAATATTCATTGAGATGAAGGAAGTAATGCTCATTTTTTGGGATAAAAATATAGTATTATTTTTTGGTTATTCATTTTGAGTCGAAAGTAATATTTATTTTTGAAATAAAAAATATTTTTTTTATAGAAGTACATTTTTTAAAATATTTATTTGAGATGGAAAAAATAATATTTCTATTTAGTTTTTTTATTAATATATAATTTTTATATATTAATAAAGAAAACTAAATAAAAATATTATTCATCGAGACGAGACGAAGGAAGTACTTAATTATTAGTACGTATTGTGTTTGTTTTGTTTACTTCGTTTGTTTGGTTTACTTTTTGGGATAATTTGAAATCGCTACACCCTGTAGCGATTTCAAATTTAGTTTTTTTTTTTTTTTTGTTTTTTTTTTTTTTTAAGCATAAATATTAAATAAAATTTGGCAAATTTAAAATCGCTACACCGTGTAGCGATTTTAATTGAAAAATTGTAAACTCGCTACACGGTGTAGCGAGTTTTCAAAAAATGGGACATTCTGGGCAATAGTTTGAACAGTAAGTCACTTTGGTAAATAAAATTTTAAAAATGTATTATTTGAGAAAAAATTCCATGTTTTAGCCATTAAGGGGTACTTTTAATTGTGAAAGAGTTTTACACGAAATTTTGAGAAAAGTCATAATTGAATCTCGTAAATTATGAATATTTAATTGTGGTGTAAATATAATTTGGCTGAAAATGAAGTTCTCTTTTCATTTGTGTTAATTGGGTTCATTTTCTTGTTAAATTTAATACTCCCTCCGTCCCACCGATCTTAGGAATTTTTGAAATGGCACGAGAATTAAGGAAAAGGTAAATGTTGTGAGTGTAATTTAAAAATAGGAGAGAGAATGAGTGGAGGGAATAGTAAATTATAATGGTGTTGTGAGTATTAAAATAATGTAGGAGAGAGAATGAGTGGAGAGAATAGTGATTTAAGGTTTCCATTTTGGGAATTCTTAAGATTAGTCGGACGCCCAAAATGAAAAGTTTTCTTAAAATCGGTGGGACGAAGGGAGTAAATGGTAATAAAAAGATAGCCTATTATTGAAGGTGATTCATGAAGCTATTTAATGAAAGATTGAGAAAGTAAATGGTCTCTATTGTGTATAGGTGTAAGTTTGGGAGGAAAAGAGGGAAAAAGAGTGATCTCAAATGCTCTATTCAATTAAGCCATTATTATTATTATTATTATTATTATTATTATTATTATTATTATTATTATTATTATTATTATTATTATTATTATTATTATTATTATTATTATATATATATATATATATATCTATAGTATAAATGGAAGCACTCTTCCACTGTTCAATGAACAGTTGCAAGGGGGTATTCGACCATTTTGCCCCCACTATTTTGTCACTTTCCCATTTTGCCCTCTCTTTAAAAAAAAAAATTTTTCTTTAAAAACACACCCATACCCGTGCTTTCTCTCTCTCTCTCTCTCTTCATTCAGTTTGAATTTCAAAATGGAGGAAGATGACTTTGACGACGACGACATTGAAGAATCGAAACCCTAACCCTAGCTTTTTCCCCAATTTCGTAGTTCGGAGCCCTCTCTCATCGCCGTCGTCGGAGAAGAAAGACCTTTGAATCAGCACCGCCAACTGTTCAATCAATCTTGAACGAGTTCGGTTTTCGTTTCATTCAATGGCGAATTGGCTCAAAGGCGCTGAAGGTGTGATTCGAGATTAGCTTTTTCGTTTATGTATTTATGTTTTTTGTATTATTCAGTTTGATCTGAATTGATTATGTGATTTAGGTTTTGATTTCAAAATTGAGAGTGGAAGAGAATATTGATTTGGTCTAAAATGTTAAATGTGAAACCTTAGTCGTCGTTGAACTACTAATAATCCCCAAAAATACGCATTTTTTCGGAAGTTTTTGTGCATTTGGTATTTTGTGTGGCCTGGTGCAATAATTCCGTTTCATTCTGAAATGTGAAATCAATTCTATGATTGTGAATGTAGCATTGGTAGGAATCACGATACTTTTGTCTTGAAAGAGCAATTGTTAATGTTAAATTAAAACAAGGATTGAAAGAGCAATGTAGGAGAAGCAGTCTGGAGTTGTGTATGATAAATTGTAGATCTTGCTCGGTTTAGTTTGACGGAATGATAGTCTTTTAACTCCCAAATAGCAGCATTTACAACAATCATTTCTACCTCCTTCCCTTCACCCCATATGAGCATTGCACTGCCAAACTCCTTGGAACCTCGGTAAAGTTTGACAGCCATGTTAACACATAGGTATAAAGTGATGAAATGCTTGATGGTTGATGCTCAAGTCATTGTATTTGGCTATGAGCAGCAGCGTAAGCGTGTTGTTTGGGTACTTTAAGAACCAAGTGTCCCGAATATTGCGTTGGGTATTATTGGGATTCATTTGTAGAATAAAAAAAAATCTATTGGGAATATAGAGGACATACCCACTATGTGTTAACATGGCTGTTTGGGTCAGATTTGGATATTATTTTTCTCGACCTCATGAAGTTTGGGTCAGATTTGGATATTATTTTTTTGGCATTAATTTAAGGTATTGTTGTGTAAGTGTAGTTGTCGGGTGTAAAGAGCATGGCACCTGTTATGGGTGGGTCATTATTGTTAAATGGTGATGGATTTGGTAGCCGTGGTAAATACTAAATACTCGCCGCCGCCGTCTCCCTAGCAATCACCGTCTTCCTCGCCAAGTCGCCGTCGCCGCTAAGACAGGTTTCTCTTTCTCTCTCGCTCTCCCGTTTCTCTATAATGGCGCCTGCCCCCTTCCCCCTCCCCGTCCCCACGCCCCATCCCAAACAGGCTGCCCCCTTCCCCTTTCAAGCAGTAAAGCCCGCAAGCCTCGCAATTGTGCCCCCTCCCCCCTCCCCAGCTTTAGCCTCGCCTCGCCCCCTTCCCCCTCCCCCGTCCCCACTCCCCGTCCCAAACAGGCTGCCCCCTTCCCCTTTCAATTTGAAGTTTTTGTTTATTTCTGGATAGTGTCAATTGCAATTCGGTTATATAATTTTGATGGAAAGCTTGGCCCGTTTGGCTCACCAACCAAAGGTGGGTTGGGTTGGGATAGCATGTTAATTAGATGTTAATTTATGTCTTATCCTTTTGTAAACAAGGGCATAATGTTTATGTTCATACATCACTATAATTTGTAACTATAATGTTTATGTTAATTAAAAAAAAGACCAGTGTCCTCGGACACGGGCATATGTACTAGTATGTATATATATATATATATATATATATATATATATATATATATAGAGAGAGAGAGAGAGAGAGAGAGAGAGAGAGAGAGAGAGAGAGAGAGAGAGAGAGAGAGAGAGAGAGAGATTTTTTCATTGTATAAGGATAATTAAGTTTTCATAAAATTATCGCCAAACATCAAATTCTGGTGATAGCGATCAGTGCTTTTCCAGTGAATGAATTCTTCCAGGCGCATCAACTAAGGTAAAAGCCATAATCTCTTTGATTTGTTCATTTATGTGTGATTAAATTGACCATATCAAATTGTGACTAACTTTTAGCAACTAATAAAGTATGTTTTATTAATGGTATATATATAGATGGGAGAATATTAAAATTTTAAGGTATCCTATTAAAAGTTCCACTCTATTAAGTACTTTCCAGTCTTATTTATATGCCAAAAAACTTGTAAAAAACGCATTTTTTCAAAACAATTGAAAAAATGGGGTTTTTCTGTCGTCTTCTCCCTGACCTCTCTCTCTCGACCCAAAGGCCCATCTCTCTCTCTCCAATTAATTTCAATCAAACACTGAAATTCCGGCATATTAGAGGCTTTAAAAATTTAATAAGGGCTGGCATAGATGTTCCGGCGGCATGGTCGTTGGTGAAGCCAGGAGGAATAATCGAGAGCGATAAGTTGCCGGCCGATGTTAGGAAGCGAACAATGGATGCTGTTGATGCGTGTGGGCGGAGGGTGACTATTGGTGATGTTTCTAGTAAGGCTGGGATTAAGTTGAGTGAAGCTCAAAAAGCCCTGCAGGCTCTAGATGCTGATACTAATGGTTTTTTGGAGGTACATTTTTTTCCTCATTATGTTGGATTCTTGGGAATTTGTTGTGGGAATTTGATGTGCCAGTGCTAGGGTAAACTAATGTCAGTGTATGTATTTTTGAGTGCCAGTTCATGTGATTTGAGTGCCAGTGCATGTATTTTTGAGTGCCAGCAAAAAAGAATACCAGTGCATGTGTTTTGAAGTGCAAGTGCATGTGTTCTTGGAGGGCCAGTGCATGTGTTTATGAGTGCCAGCAAAAAATTTGAATGCCAGTGCTTGTATTTTTGAGAGCCAGCAAAAATGATTACCAGTGTTTTTTAGTGCCAGTATATGTGTTTTTGAGTGCCAGTGCATGTGTTTTTTAATGCCAGTGCATGTGTTTTTGAATGTCAGTGCTTGTGTTTTTGAGAGCCAGCAAATATGTTAGTGTAACAAAGTGTCAGTGTTAGTGTAATAGAGTGCCAGTGTGAAGAAGCCAGTTCATGTACATAAAAGTGCCCGTATAAAAAGTGTCAGTGCCAGTTTAACAAAATGCCAGTGCCAGTTTACACTGGCACTTTGTTAAACTAGTACTGACACTTTTTTCACTGGCACTTTGTTACATATGCACTGACACTTTGTTACACTGGCACTTTGTTAAACTGGAGCTGGCACAAATGGGGAAACACAAAACACGTTTATTCTAAATTCCAAAAAAAAAACGCGTTTTTCATAAGACCAACTCTATTTATATTGGATACATTTAATTTTTTTTAAGGGAAAGATATTGTCATTACAAAATATGATTGTCCACTAGATTCTTTAATTCATTTTCAATTAAATCTTTGTCTTGACCCAATCGCTCTTCAAACTCCTTCAACTAATTCATATACTAATTTTTATTATTTTTTGTTATAAGTTTTCCTGTCTTTTTTCTCGTCTTTTTAAATAATCTTTTTAATCATATTGGTAATAAGTTAAATTTTATATATATTTTTTTAATATTATAAAATAATTATTTTTAATCATACTAATAAAAGTAAGTTAAATTTATATTTATTTAAATATACTTTTTTTGAGAAATTTAAATATTCTTTTTTAAGAAATTGTCTAATAAATGAATGTGTTATTTTTTTCTAAACTTCGTCTCTATATATTTATAACCAAATTTATATTACTATTCATTATATACTTACAAAATTAAAATTTTATAAAGTGAATAAAAATATTTATATCTTAGGCATTGAATTCTATAAAAAAAAATAAAAAAAGTTCTAACAGTAAAAAAAAAAAATAGATACTAAGACTGTAATGACCCCAACCCTAGTCACTAATTTTAAATATCATATTATGTGCTTTTAATATTTATGTTAACTTTATGTGTTCATTTATGTCTTTAAATTCATATTTTAAGATAAATTGGGTGAGAAGTAAATTTAGGATCTTTTAAGAATTCATTGGATATTAAATAAAGAACCATGGGAAATAATAGAAATAGAAAATAGATACATAGTAAGAGAAGGTTAAAATGGGTAGAATAAATAATTAAAGGGAAGGGTTAATTCTTTTAAAGGGTGAAAGCCTTAGGATTCATCTAGGCATGGGGGGTCATACCCATAAAACCCTCCCCTTCAACCATAGTCAATGACCCCATGCTTTTTCTCTTACTCTTTCATCATTCTCATACTTTCTCCTTCATTCTTCTTACTTCCATCTAGCCAAGAACCCTCCATGGAAAACCTCCATTGGAAGCCTCATTTCTAAGATCTCTAGCAAGGCCATTTCTCATCCATGTTCAAATCCAAGAGTACTTTTGAGGTTGGGACAACTAGGGGAATCAATCAAGCCAAGAAAATCATCTTTTCATCCAAAAATTCTAAGGTGATTTGTTATGATTTCCTTTCTCCTAAATGTTCATACCTCTTAAATGATATTCTTGTTCTTATGAAGTTTATTTCATGCTTTGGAAACCTTATATGAGTGGGATGATTGGTAAATGGAATAGGTTGAAATTAATGTTCATGGAAGATAGTCTAGAGGGTATGAAATGGGTGGAATTTGTAGTGATAAATAATCTAAGTTTACATTATTTTGGGTTTACATGATTTATGATGCACTTTGTGAAGCTAGGAAATCCTTTGGGTGTTCATGAAATTAGGGTAGAGAAAAAGAGAAGGGAATGGAGCTAAGTAGAAAGAGTTAGAAATTTGGAATTGCTGGAAATTGCCTTGGGCGACCGCCCATGGGGGCTTGTGCGGCCGCCCATGAGGCCAGTAACTTCCCTTCCTTGAAAACCCTCTTGGGCGGTCGCCCAAGAGGTGTGAGCGGTCGCCCATCGTGGCAGAAACTTACATTTCCTTTGAAAACCCACTTGGGCGGTCGCCCAAGTGGCATGGGCGGTCGCCAAAGTGGCATGGGCGGTCGCCCAAGACCTCAGAACTCAATTTTAAATCTGAATTAGAATTGGTTAGTAAGCTTGTTTGATCACTTACAAATTGTGACTCCCACTTGATAAATTGAGCTTGGGCCTTCATAGAGACTATGTATTATTGTATAATGACCTTGTAGGATGGTTTGATGATACTTCCTTGCCTTACTTGAGTTCATATACATTGTTTATATTATGCATAGTGTGTTGAATAAATGTTGCACTATGATATTGGTTGGACATGAGTATATTTTACCATGTGGCTATATTGTTATCACTTTTTGTGGATTTTGTTTCAAGTAACTATTATGTGCTTGATAATTTGTTAATCAGCTGATGTTGGGGGTATAACATAATACGATCAATTATGGAAGTGTGACCTAATGTGATCGGATTATGTTATATCTGTGACCGTCCCCTCCTGTGGCCACAGGTCGGGGTTATAGCATCTGTAGTGAGCCAAAAGTCTTACAGAGTTGCTACTATCTTATTTGGTTCCCTGAAAAACGGGTCTTATAAGATGTGAGTATTGCTTAAGCAGCTCACCTAAGATTGGAGTATTATACCCAATGTTGTACGACTATTGTTCTGACGGGAAAAGGTAAACCAAGGTAATGAAATGTGTTTACAGCTTTTCCAATGTGTTATATGCGACTTGCTATGTGTTGCATCTTATTTGGCATATTGCTGCATTCATAATAGCTTGCTGAGATTTATTCTCACCCCTCTCCCTTTAATGTTTTTAGATCCCGAGACAGGCGGACCGGCCAAGTAAGGACGGAAAGAAGTTTGGAAGTAATATTTTGGGTATTGTCGGGGTACGTATAGGTTGGCGTAGAAAGAGTATTTTGGTAATTCCTTTATGGAACTTGTAATTATAAACTTTAATTTCTACATTGGAACCACAATCTTTTGTAACTAAAACAGTTTAGTATTTTCAAAGTTAGTCCACTCTTCCTCCGGTGTGGAGAGTAGTGGAATTGTTTTGAAATGGTTATGTTAATCTAGTTATGTTCGAAAGTTATATCAAAGTTTTAAAAGTTTAGTATATTTGGGTTAGTTTGAGGACGCTCCAACTCGGGAGACGTGTAGGTTCCGGGTCGGGGTCCTCACAGTTGGTATCAATGCTCGGTTAGAGTTCTCGGGTAGAGTCTAGCTGAGTGAGAGTGTGTGATAACTGACGTCGAGTGTTTAATGCAGGAGTTTGTTCTAATGGCGGGAAATGATGGCGATCAGGATCGGGCTTTGGGTAATGTTGGTAATCCGAATGCCGAAATGATGGATATGTTCCGAGTGTTTCTTCAGAATATGGCAAATCAGAATCAAGGTAGGGGACAACAACAAGAAGGTAGGCCAGGGCACCATGGTCTAGAGAAATTTATGAAGATGTCTCCTCCCAGCTTCAACGGAGATCCGAATCCGGTGAAGGCGGAGAGATGGCTTGAAGCAATGAACAAGATTTTCTTGGCTATGGAGAGTTCGGATGCAGAAAAGGTGAGATGTGCCGTTTTCAAGTTGGAAGGACCCGCGGAGCACTGGTGGCAGGTAGTGAAGGATGGTTGGGACCGGGATTTGACACCGCATACTTGGGAAAATTTCACACGTAAGTTCCGGGATCACATCGTTCCGATGGTGACTAGAGATAAGAAGGAGGTTGAGTTTCTGAAATTGGAGCAAGGGGCAATGTCTATAGCTCAGTATTCAGCAAAGTTTACGGAGTTAGCCCGATATTGTCCTCATTTGGTGCCAGATGAGGAGAGGCGGATCTACCGGTTTGTGAAAGGCTTAAGGGTGGAGTTCCGGAAGCAGCTTTTGACTCATTACTTCGCCAACTTCCAAGCGGCTGTGAATATGACGTATCGGATTGAGAATGATATAGAGGAGCATCGTGGTAAAAATGAAGGTGGGAACAGAAATAGATTCCAAGGTCAAGGTTCGGGACAGAACCGAGGGCAGCCAAGGGCATTCACTCCGGGAGCAAATCGAGGAGGAAACGTAGCGGCTCCGGCAAATCGATCGACTCCAGGTCAGTTTGGGGCATCGTGTGGATATTGCAAGAAGCAAGGGCATTCGGAGGACAAGTGTTGGTGTTGGGTATGCATGTTTTAACCCTCCTATTTTTGTATTAGATTTGATTGATACCATAACCTCCTGTCTATTTTAAGGACTTTAGGACCCTATGTAATGAAGCTTAGACTTCAATTTTTTAGTTAAGTCCATTTTATAGATTAGGTTAAATTTAGGCTTGAAGACTGGCACAAGACTCATTGGAATTGAGAGTTGCAGTTCAGAAGTTTCAAACCGCTTCTTTGAAACCGCCTTAGCAAAACCGCCCTTAGCATTTGCCTGGTGAAATCCCTTGTTTGAAACAACTCTTGAACTACTAAATTGCAACCGCCCTTTGATGATGAACCGCTCCTTTGCAGCTCATCATTAACCGCCTGTACTCCAGAACCGCCCCCAATGATTGAGACTTGAAGTGAACCGCTCTGTGACTTTGTGATCCACATCGGCCAATATCCAATGTCAACCACCTTATCTTGTCACGTGATTCAAAGTCGAAAAGATGCAAGGATCTTTAATAGGTGACAGTGTCCAAACCTCATTGCTTGCGGTGGAGCATTATCGGCTTTATCTGCAACTACCGTACCAAAGGACAAAAGTGGTTCTTTGTGGACCAATAAGAAAGCATCAGAAAGTACTTGTCCTTCATCAGTTTGTGTCCAACGGCTACATTTTGGATGCTTGGGTATAAATACCCCCAATCTTCACCATTTGAAGATTGCTTGAAAAATTGAGAAAGTCTTTGTGTTCATACGAAGATTGAAGCTTTGCCCGAAATTCCAAGTCCTTTGAATCTTCATCTTCATACTTCAAGAAATATTCCCGGCCAGAAATCAAGCCTTAACACATTCAAGAATCATTGTGCTCTACATCTCTTAGATTTAAAGAGCCTTGATCTTGTTCTCACACACACACCTCTCTTGTTTAAACACATAGTTTATTCATTAGAGATACACTGGTTATAGTTTTGGATTTGTTCTTCATAGTAAAGATTTTATTGTACTTTGTAATCTCTCAAATACTTAATATAAAATCTCTCTTAGAAATCCAAGACTAACCATCTTGGTAGTGGACGTAGATCGTTTATCGATTGAACCACTCCAAATATTGTGTTCTTACTTTATGCATTTATATTTCCTTGTGCTTACTGATTATTTATCTCTGTCTCTGTTTGATCTTTATTTAGATATCCATTATTGTGAAATAGTGTTTGGAGTTAACGGTATCAAAACCACACTTGTTTGTAAACCTCACTTATCAACCTCACTTAAAACCGCTTTACTGAGCCTCTCCTAACAAAACCGCCCTGTAACTCTAAATATTCCGCTGTGCATTTTACACTATCACTTGTAGTCTATTATCAACTGCAAGAGGATTTTGTAAGCAAGAGGTTTAAATTTTATTTAAGGGAGAAAAATTTGTAACAGCTATTCACCCCCCCCTCTAGCTGTATTTTCACCCTTGTTGCCACCTTTGGGACCAACAAGTGGGGTATCAGAGCTAACACATTTTAAAACCACTTTGTTTTCAAGCTTAACGGCTTGTGTGCCGATTCGATATGGCAACCTCAAAGACAATGACTACTGTTAACTATTCTCACATTCCAATGTTGGACGAAGACCACTTTGACATCTGGAAGTGCCGAATGCTTATTCATTTGGAAACCATAGATGAGATCTTTGGTGGAATGCGTGATCAATGGCCCTCTAATTCCAATGAAGGCTAACAGCGATGCAACCACCAATGCTTTGAAACTCCGAGAGGTCAAAAGCCAAAAGATGAGTGGTCGGATGAAGAGAAAAGAATAGTTGCCTTGGACGGCAAGGCGAGGTTCATCATTTACGGAACCCTCCCGTATCAACTCTACGAAAGTGATGTACCTCAAAAGCGCAGCGGATGTGGGATGCCATAGAGAGCTACCTCGAAGGTGATGATGAGTGCAAGGAAAACAAATTATACACTGTTGAAAGATCCTACAACAACTTCAACAGAAAACCCAACGAAACCTTGCGTCAAACCTACGATCGCTATGTTGAGGTAGTTAACGCCTGTAGATCTCTTGGTAAAACTTTAACCGATAAGGAAATCAATATGACTTTCCTATCTGCTTTAGGTTCTAGATGGGTAAATAAGGCTACCTCTCTAGAAGACTCCAAAGTATTGGGTACTTGGTCGTTAAGTAACTTGTATGCCAATCTTAGAGTCTATGAACTTAAAATAAATCATATTGAAGAAATAGAAGGAAAACCAAATCGCTTTCTATGTACGTAGTGGAACATGAAGAGAAACCATCCACATCCAATCAAACCTTGATCCTTCCATATCAACCTCATCACTCATCGAGATGGATGATGATGATTTTGCCATGTTTGTGAAAAGATTTCAAAAATTTAGAAAATCCTCAAAACCTTTCACAAAATCATTTTCAAAAGGCAAACCTCCTGCAATATTTTCTAAGGCTGGAGATACAAAGAAGAAGAGTGACTTGGTATGCTACAAGCTGTAGGAAACACAGCCACTTTGCATGCTGAGTGTCCACGGCCTAAATATGAATATATGAAAAGAAAACTTTTCCTTCGAAATTTTCTCATCGAAAGGGAATGGTTCGAGGAGGAAGAGAATTCCAAGGAATTAGCAACTTGGATTGAAAGCAGATTACGAGGATGGAAGTGACGGTGAAACCGAAGAGGTTAACCTGCAGCTTAATTGCGAGACGCTTCGATGACTTCAGATTACGAATCATTTGAGTTGCATGATATGGAGGAAAAGGAGGTTTTTGCAAAACTTCCAAATTATAAATTGGATGATGATATTAAACTTACTCCTAGCGTTAAGATAGGAAATTGTTCGTATTCACGTCCCATTTTCTCATCTAAAGCTGCTCCACCTTCAAAAGCTATTCCAAAGAAAACTTTGAAAAAGGTGGTGGAAGAGGTTTCTCCGTGGAACATGAAAAGATGTTCAAGGAAGGCTGAAATGGTGATCCATCAATTCTCAAATCTTAAGAAAGCCTTAAGCTTAGCTCATGATGAACTTAATCTATACAAGACGGAGAAAAGCGTGATGAGGTGCTCGAAATTTCTAATCTTAAGGACCAAATCAAGCAGATGACTCCTCTTCTTGATCAAAACCGCATCCTTGAAACTAAGGTTCTTTGCACTTCAACTTCGGGAATGATGACTTGGTAACCCAAATCGACGATCGTCAAAAGATTATTGATTCATGGCTCAAGTCTCAATCCACCAAGGATAAAATCTTGGACTTCCAAGTTCCTCCTGGAACTAAGGATGGTCTAGGGTTTGGATGCGAGGAAGAGGAGAAGTGTGCATCCTCAGTGAAAAGGATGAGGAAATTTTGGAACTAACTAAAGAAATTCCCAAGGGAAGCATGCTAAAGGAAAGGGTAAAGGAAGACAAGTAAATTATGTCTACCCTAAAGGAAAGCAATATGGGAAGAATTACGTGTTAAAACCTAAGAATTACGTGGAAGCACTGAAGAGGAAATGGCTTATGGAATTGGTAGAATCCTGCTCCAACCGCCTCTGGTGGAAAAGGCGGATTCTGCTAACTCCAGTCTGACCGCGCTTCTTCTTCGACCGCTCCTCCTGCCTTCAAAAGCAGGAATAGCGTTCCCCGAAAATACGTGGTCAAACCAAAGCACTGTTCCCTTCGTATCAGTGGAATGTTAGCTGGAACTGCTCCTCCCAAACCGCTTCCTTGTCCAAAACCGCATGTAACTCCTAAGAAGAGTAAGGAGTTAGTAAAACCTCATGAAGCTTGTAGCTATTACAAATGTTACGTGTGTGATGGTTTAGGTCACAAGGCTGCAGAATGCCTTTTGCGGTTCACATCCAATGCCAGGAAGAGCAAACCTCCTTCTGTCAAACAGGTGTGGGTCGTAAAGGGTTGCTAACTTCAGGACCCAAGGAATAAAGGGGGACCTCGTTCTTAATGTTTACATTTCAGGTCCTCTGCTTCATGGGTAGTCACTCCAAGGATAATGAATGGTATCTTGGACAGTGGGTTTGCTCAAGACATATATTTGGAGATAGATCTTTACTTGAAGATGTCGTTGAAGCAAGTGGTCCATCTGTAACCTTTGGTGATAACAACAAAGGCAAGACCATTGGATATGGTGTGATAAGGAGAGGAAATCTAACTATTGAGAAGGTTTCTCTTGTCGATGGACTCAAGCACAACCTCCTTTCAATTTCTCAATTTTGCGACAAAGGAATGCTTTGTAACTTCACGTCATCAAATTGCTTTATCAAAGATAGCATTTCCGGCGTCACCCTACTCACAGGGATTCGTAAGAGTAATATTTACATTATTGATCTAAATTCTGCATGTAGTATTACTAATCTCTGTTTTGTAGCTAAGAATGTGAGCGAAAATAGTTGGCTATGGCACAAGAGGTTGAGCCACTTGAACTTCAAGTATCTTGCAAAGATTGGTAGGGAAAACCTTGTTCGTGGTTTACCCAAAGTGGCTGACCACCATCCAGAGAAATGCAGTGCATGTCAACTTGGTAAGCAGTCCGCGTCGTCTTTCACCAGCAAGACCGCTCCTTCAACTTCAAGATGCTTACAACTGCTTCAAATAGATCTGTTTGGACCCGTAACCACTGCCAGCATTGGAGGAAATAGATATACTTTAGTGGTGGTGGATGATTATTCAAGATATACGTGGGTTGAGATGATGATTTCCAAAGATGACTGCTATGAGATTCTCACCGCACTTTTTAGACGGCTCCAAACTCAAAAAGAAGACGACATCGTTAGTGTTCGATCGAGATAATGGAACGAGAATTCAAGAACAACGGTGTTGCTCGGTATTGTGATGACCGTAGGATTGATCACAATTTTTCCACGGTTGGTGTTCCACAACAAAATGGGGTTGTGGAAAGGAAGAATAGGACGTTGATTGAAAGGCTGGAAAGACTATGATATACGAAGCAAAGCTACCTCGGTATTTTGGTGAAGCAATCAATACCGCATGCTTCACTCAGAACCGCTCCCTCATCAACAAAACCTATAACAAGACTCCCTATGAGCTTTGGCGAGGAAGAACCCCCAACATTGCATTCTTCAAGATCTTTGGCTGCAAATGCTTTGTTCTCTACAACGGAAGAGAAAATAGAGGTAAATTCGGAGCCAAGGCCGACGAAGGTATTTTTGTTGGGTATGCTAAACATTCTAAAGCTTTTCGTGTTTTCAATAAAACTAGTTTAAAAATAGTAGAGTCTGTCCATGTTACTTTTGATGAGCACTCTCTCCTTGAGCCACATTTGGCTCCAAATGTTGCTGATGATTTTGTTGAGCATAATGAACCAGGTGAACCATCTCAAACCGCACTTTGAACCTCAACCTCAAAATCCAGCACCCTCAAGCGAAATTCCCCAAAACCGCAATTTTGAAACCGCACTTTTTGAAGAACCCTCTCCAGATGCAACTGCAAGGGAAGAAGAAGTTGAGAATTCCCTATCCAGCTTATAGAACCTCTTCGTCAACTAACCTTCCATGACTTATTTGAAGGATCTAACGATGTTCCAATTGAAGATCTTGACAAACCTCGATCCAACCGAGACTTACCCCGGAGGTTCGTGAAGTCGGCAGTCACCCCCTCACAAATGTGATTGGTGATCTGTTTTCCGGTGTTCAAACAAGGAGATCAAATTATGACGAGCATACATCTCTTTTATCTCAAGTTGAACCCAAGAAGATTGATGAAGCACTCCAAGATTCCAGTTGGGTCGTTGCTATGCAAGAAGAACTCAACCAGTTTGAAAGATGCAAGGTCTGGACTTTGGTTCCTAGACCTCAAGATCAAGGAGTGATAGGAACTAAGTGGGTATTTAGGAATAAGATGGATGAGAATGGAAGCATCACTAGGAATAAAGCAAGGTTGGTTGCACAAGGATATAGGCAAGAAGAAGGAATTGATTATGATGAAACCTTTGCTCCAGTTGCAAGATTGGAAGCTATCAGAATCTTCTTAGCCTACGCCTCTTTCAAGCATTTCAAGTTATATCAAATGGATGTTAAGAGTGCATTCCTCAACGGCGAACTGCAAGAGGCCGTGTATGTTGCCCAACCACCTGGATTTGAAGACTCCAAATTTCCCAATCATGTCTACAAACTCCGAAAGCTATGTATGGACTTAAGCAAGCTCCAAGGGCATGGTATGAGACTCTTTCTAAATTTTTACTAGAAAAAGGATTTAAACGCGGTAAAATTGATACAACTCTTTTTATTGCCAAATATAATGAGCATACTTTACTTGTTCAAATTTATGTTGATGATATTATTTTTGGTTCTACTAATGAGTTACTTTGTAAGCGTTTCGAAAAGCTAATGAAAAGCAAGTTTGAGATGAGCATGATGGGAGAATTAACATTCTTCCTCGGGCTTCAAATCAAGCAATGCGAAGAAGGTATTTTCCTCGGCCAAGCCAAATACACCAAGGAGTTAATAAAGAAGTTTGGATTAGAAAATGCTAAAGCATATGATACTCCTATGGCCACCGGCAATAAGCTAGATAAGGATCTCAAAGGTAAGAAAGTTGATCGGACTTTATATCGAGGTATGATCGGCTCATTACTTTACTTAACTGCTAGTAGGCCCGATATCATGTTTAGTGTACGTGTATGTGCACGCTATCAAGCGGATCCTAGAGAAGCACATCTTATTGCGATCAAGCGTATAATCCGCTATTTATGCGGAACCACTAACCTTGGACTTTGGTATTCCAAAGATTCGAATTTCGATCTTGTAGGTTATTCGAGATGCAGATTATGCGGCTTGTACTATTGACAGAAAAGCACTAGTGGTACTTGTCATTTCCTTGGAAATAGACTAGTTGCTTGGGCCGGCAAGAAGCAAGCTTCGGTTTCGAGTGTCAACCACGGAGGCTGAGTATATTCTTCTTTGGTAGTTATTCTTTGTCAAATCCTTTGGATGAAGCGGCGGTTGGTGGACTATGGAATCCATGAAGGGAATTGCCCTATCATGTGTGACAACACTTCAACAATTTCGATCTCCAACAACCTGTCATGCATTCCAAGACCAAGCATATTGATATCAAGTATCATTTCCTCAAAGACCATGTGGAGAAGAGGAATATCCATTTAGAGTATGTGGGGACAGATAATCAGATTGCTGACATCCTCACCAAGGCTCTTGACTCCAAGAGGTTTTCTTTCCTCAGAGGAGAAATGGGTATGCTTGAACTTAAATAAATTCCATTACTTTTTATTTGCTAACTTGTGTGTTAAGTTTAGGTTGTATTTCTTATTTGAGAATTTTCAACCGCACCTTTGTTGAACCGCATTGATTTCAACCGCTTGAGTGGTCAACCGCATATGTGATCAACCGCGTACTTCCAACCGCCTTATGCTTGTGACCGCTCCATCTTCAAACCGCTCTCAACAACAGGTATTTTCAAATGTTTTGATATTTCTTAGCTTTAGAGAAGCTAAGCGGTTTTAAAACTCTTTTCAACCGCACTGCCACGTGGACCCCAGGTAAGTTCCTTTATTTTTATTTTAGTCCACATTTTGACATAAGGGCATTTTTGCAAATGTTTTTCCCACGTTATTTCAAAATTTAAATGCATTTAATGCAAAGGGAACATTAGCATTTAAAGCTATCATGTCAGCCGTCATTGGCAAATGAGAAGAAGATGAAAGGGTGCAACAGAGGAATGATTTCTTTTATGGGAAAATCAAATAGTCTCTTCAACTGTCCTTTACTTGAAAACTTTCCTATAAATAAAAACCAATAACCAACATTTTAACCTTTCAATCTCTGTCACTCTCTGAGCATTGTACTTTCCTACCAAACTCATCCTCTCTCTCTCTAAAAATCTTCAAACTTCAAAGTTATTTCTTGAATCTTCAATGGCTCCTAAAGCTCCATTCACTGATATGGTATGCATTTCTCAACTTCATCTCTTTATTTTCTGCAAATCTTTCGTTGAATCCGCCATTGATGAACCTTGAAGCTTCGAAAACCCTTGTTTGATTTTTGTTCATATTTGCTTCGTTAGTTGATCATTTTAAATGATTTCAGTTGGGTTATGTTCGGATTTATTGCTAGATTCTTTATATGTAATTTATTTTACGATCAAGCAATGTTTTGAACACTGATTTTAGATTTTAAGTTTTAGACATTCGAAAACCCATTTATATGTTCTTGCTGTTTCATGGTGATTCTGAGCAAAGTATGAATTTTTATTGTTATATTGTTAATCTACTGCTCAATGTGATCATTTTGACATATTGTTTGTTGATTTTGGTGAACTTTTGTTGAATCTCTGTTCTTAGTGTTCTTCGTGTTCATCATGCCTTCAACTTCACTGTTCATATGCCATGTTAAAATTTTCACATATTATGGTTCATGAGATTTTCAAAATCTGTTTCTCATACTTAGAAATTTTTTTTAATAAATTTGGTTTTTGAAACATAAACCGCATGGGATTTGCAACCGCACTCCCAGTTAAGAACCGCATGACATTTTCATAACCGCTTTCACCATAGAACCGCATGCACATTTCTAACCGCACTATACTTTGAAACCGCATGCTTGAAAATTTTTTTGCAACCGCATGATAAGTTTGTTTGAGATATTACTTAGTATATGGGCTGGACACCATAACCTTCCTCTCTAAGCACTGCTTGCAGTGTGGGATAAACTTGGATTACAATGCCACGTACTAGTATAATCTTTTACATATTTTCTAAGTGTTTTGTTGTGTTCACAATTTACTTGAGGTTTGGAGTTCTCAACATTTTCAACCGCATCAATTGCCAACCGCATAGATGCCCAAACCGCTTGTGAATTGTGAATCACTGTTTGGATCTAAACCCTGTGCTTCATTTTGTAGGATCCTAAATTCTTCATTCCTGGCCATGAGATTAATGAGACTGAGCTCCAAGGAGATGCTCTTGGTAGAGAATTGATCAGAAGACTGACTACTTCTGGAATCCTCCCTCTTTTCAACAAAGGCCAATCTTATATCATTCCGTCCTTTGTGGATCAGTTTTACTCCTCATTTGTTCTAGGAGACAGTATTATCGAGATGGCACCAAGATCAAGTGCACAGTAGGCGGTGTTGAAGGCTTCGATATATCCATTGATCATTTGGATATTAGAAGTACTTATGATTTTCATGTCTCTGGATCCCCTATGGAGGTTGATCGGGAAGTTACTGGATGCAACCGCTCTGTCTACTGATTAATCGACTTCTCTTTCTGGTTATTACAAGAAGAGAGCTAGAAGAGAGTTTGGAGAACTTATGAGCCACTTGGGCTATCTTGTAGGAGTGTACGTATGTGGAAAGGCGCGGCAGCCACAACAACTTCACTTCTTCTCAATGGACTTCTTTGTTGTGCCATTTACAATGGTACTAAATTAAATTGGCCCAAGATCTTGATGAAGGAAGCTGGCTAGTTCCATTGATGCTTATCAATCCGAGTCAAGAATGAGCATCAAAGGTGGAGACCATTCTGCGGGCTCCTAACCGCGTTGTTTGCAAGCTATCAACACTTGGAGGATCTCGGACTTTCAACTCCTGAATTATCGGTGCCTATGGGTGAGGAGACTCTCTTGGAACCGGGGTTTGTCACAATTTCGAGATATTCCTTTGGAGACACCCGGTACAAGTTTACGTATGATGCGTACCCTCAACCCCAAGGAGTTCTATGTTGAAATGTCACTGCAACCGCGGTTCTTGCTCTTGGAAAAGCCATTAAGAAAGTCTCAAGGAAGAAGAATCTAGTCTGGACCCTAAGCCTAAGAGATCTAAAACCGCACCATCTCAAACCGGCTGGTCTTTGGTCCAAGTTCTAAGGAGTAAAGGGAAGATGAATCGAGAGATGAACACGATGAGGAGGAAGAAGAAGAGGAAGGCTGGCATTGCCCCTCTAATCAAGAAAGCAAAGGCTGTGAAGGCGCCCTTTGCCAATCTCACAGAGGAAGATAAGGCTGCCTTTTACAAGGCAAAAGTGGACAAGTTGGAAAGGAGGGCGAGGGAAATTGAGGAAGGCCGCCAAGGGAAAGAAACCACCTTCTGAACCGCTTGCTACTTCTCAACCGCAAGTTCAACCGCCACCTCAACCGCAACCAATTCCTCAAACTCAACCGCCTCCCTCTCCAACCATATCTCATGCTCCAACTCCTCCTTCTTCACCCATTCAAACTCAAACCTCTTCTCCAATTCCTACCCAACATATTTCTCCTTCCAAATCCCTTTCTCCTGAACCTCTTTCTCCATCTCCTCCTCCCAAAGCGCAACCGCTCGGTGGGAGAATCCCAAGAAGAGGAGGTTCAAACAAATGGCCAAGAAAACAACCCCTCCAAAGAAACACTACCTTCACACTATTGCCAAATCCAACCTCAAAATACCTGGTGAAACCTCCTCCTACTTTGATAAATCCTCCTCCAAATCCAATTCAGACTCATCATCCCCCTCTGAATTTCAAACCCCTCAAAATCAAGCCACCTCAATTCCCAAAGCCTTTACTGAATGGACATCCAAGCCATCAGCAGGCCCAGCCCATTCAACCTCTAGGCTTAGAACTCCAACCCCTTCACCACAAAATTCACCCATACACCAATCATCCCCTCATAACTCAAACCGCACCCAGAAATCCCCTTCTAAATCCCCTGCTAAATCCCCTATCTCTTCCCCACAAAAATCCAACTCAACTCATTCCAACCCTATATCAACCGCCCCCATATCAACCGCCCCTATACCAACCGCCCCTATCCCAACCGCCCCTATCCCAACCGCCCCCCTCCCAACCGCCCCCCTCCCAACCACCCCCCTCCCAACCGCCCCCAACCCAACCGCCCCCATCTCAACTCTAACCTCATCTCCCTATACTATACGCCTCACGTATTTTTCAAACCCTCCTTTCCCAAATCCCTTCAACCGCTCCTCCTACATATTCTCAACCGCCACACCTTCACTTTTATTCCCTCATCATCAACCGCTCCTCCACCCTCGACTACTCCCAAATCCTTTCCACCCTTCATCTTATTCGGTCCCAACTCTGATAAACCAAGGACACATTGTCAAGCTAACCGCTTCCAATGCCTCCCTTGAAGCTTCCAACCGCTCCCTTCAAAAACTTCTTTGAATCTCGGTCCCATCGATTGCCTCTCAAACCCTACAAATGGCTGATCATAGGAACTCCTTGAAGAGTTTTGCTCAGAGACTTGATGCCATTAAGGGGGAGAAGGATATTGCAAACATTGTTAAAGCCTCAGCTGACTCTTGCTTTGAAAATTTCAAGAAGGATCTAGCTGAAGGTGTTGTTCAAATCCAATCTTTTGGAGACTCTGACCTCAAGGAAATGATTTCTCAGCTTGCAACCTCCTCCAAAACCGCCTTTGATTCCCTTCGAGTGAATTCCTCAAATCATCAATTCTCAACCGCCTTCTTCTCAAGAATTTCAAACCGCCTTGAATGCGGTTGAAGCAAATATTCTTCTGGAAATCGATGATGTCAAAGAGAAGCTGGAAATCAAGACAAACTCCCTTGATGATGCTTTGATGGCTAAGTTAAATGAAGTCAAGGATGAATTCAATGACCGCCTTGAAAATATCAAGCTAGGATTCACCACTAAACTTGAAGCCACAGTCAATGAATTAAAATCCTCCATCCAAGTGACTGTGAATCTTGATGAAATGACTGAAGCTATCTCTGTTCAGACCGCAGCAATTCAGGGGGAGATTCACACCTTGTTCAATTCTTTGAACGCCTCCTTTCAAACCTCAATTGGTGAGCTATCTGATCAAGTGTCTGATAATTCCAAAGCTGTCTCTGATGCCAATCTCAAAATTGATGCTCAAGCAAATATCTTAGAAAGATTGGTGACCGCTCAAGGAAGGACCGCAGAAGAGGTAAGAAAAATTAGAAAATCTTTGAAGTCTGAAACCTCTGCCTCAAATCTTGCAAGGAATCCAGAGATCAATCAACCGCAGCAGCAGCAGCAAGGTCAAGAACCGCATCAACCCTAAACCGCTATTGCTCTGTATTTTTTAAACTCTTTTGTTGTTGGACCGCACTCTCTTTGTACTTTCTTTTGTCCAACATTTTTTTGTAACCCTGTAATTTTCTTTCATTCCTGTTTTGTAACCACTTGAGGAATTAATGGAAATTGCATCATGGTTCCAAAAACCTTGTTCATATCAAACTGCTTGTTTGTAGAACAATGAAACCTCTTATGGTTTTAAACCTCATTCAAATATTTTTCAACTTAAAATCACTTTTTTGAATTGAAGTTTAAACATTCAGTTTAAACCGCACTTTGAACTTAATCTCATATTTCTTAAGTGCACTGAATGCATTTCTATACTTTCCATATTGTAAGTTTTCATCTTTTAGAAAGTATAAGAAATCTATAGCTTAAGCTAAGTGTGTGCATTGACTTGGGACATGAATTACCATGTTAATTCTTATGGACATGTTCTTACCAAGTACAATGTTTGCTTTAGTTATAGTAGGTAATGGCATCAATCAAATAGGGGGAGATTGTTGGGTATGCATGTTTTAACCCTCCTATTTTTGTATTAGATTTGATTGATACCATAACCTCCTGTCTATTTTAAGGACTTTAGGACCCTATGTAATGAAGCTTAGACTTCAATTTTTAGTTAAGTCCATTTTATAGATTAGGTTAAATTTAGGCTTGAAGACTGGCACAAGACTCATTGGAATTGAGAGTTGCAGTTCAGAAGTTTCAAACCGCTTCTTTGAAACCGCCTTAGCAAAACCGCCCTTAGCATTTGCCTGGTGAAATCCCTTGTTTGAAACAACTCTTGAACTACTAAATTGCAACCGCCCTTTGATGATGAACCGCTCCTTTGCAGCTCATCATTAACCGCCCTTTTTGCAACCTCACTGGAGTTACCAACCGCACTTGTCAAAACCGCCTGTACTCCAGAACCGCCCCCAATGATTGAGACTTGAAGTGAACCGCTCTTTGACTTTGTGATCCACATCAGCAATATCCAATGTCAACCACCTTATCTTGTCACGTGATTCAAAGTCAGAAAAGATCTGCAAGGATCTTTAATAGGTGACAGGTGTCCAAACCTCATTGCTTGCACTTTGGAGCATTATCGGCCTTTATCTGCAACTACTGTACCAAAGGACAAAAGTGGTTGCTTTGTGGACCAATAAGAAAGCATCAAAGTCTTGTCCTTCATCACCGTGTCCAACGGCTACATTTTGGATGCTTGGGTATAAATACCCCCAATCTTCACCATTTGAAGATTGCTTGAAAAATTGAGAAAGTGCTGTGTTCATACGAAGATTGAAGCTTTGCCCAGAAATTCCAAGTCCTTTGAATCTTCATCTTCATACTTCAAGAAATATTTCCCAGCCCAGAAATCAAGCCTTAACACATTCAAGAATCATTGTGCTCTACATCTCTTAGATTTAAAGAGCCTTGATCTTGTTCTCACACACACACCTCTCTTGTTTAAACACATAGTTTATTCATTAGAGATACACTGGTTATAGTTTTGGATTTGTTCTTCATAGTAAAGATTTTATTGTACTTTGTAATCTCTCAAATACTTAATATAAAATCTCTCTTAGAAATCCAAGACTAACCATCTTGGTAGTGGACGTAGATCGTTTATCGATTGAACCACTCCAAATATTGTGTTCTTACTTTCTGCATTTATATTTCCTGTGCTTACTAATTATTTATCTCTGTCTCTGTTTGATCTTTATTTAGATATCCATTATTGTGAAATAGTGTTTGGAGTTAACAGTATCAAAACCACACTTGTTTGTAAACCTCACTTATCAACCTCACTTAAAACCGCTTTACAAACCTCTCCTAACAAAACCGCCCTGTAACTCTAAATATTCCATTTGTGCATTTTACACTATCACTTGTAGTCTATTATCAACTGCAAGAGGATTTTGTAAGCAAGAGGTTTAAATTTTATTTAAGGGAGAAAAATTTGTAACAGCTATTCACCCCCCCCTCTAGCTGTATTTTCACCCTTGTTGCCACCTTTGGGACCAACAGTTGGAGCAAGCAAGGTCGGTGTTTAGAGTGTGGGGCGACAGGCCATTTCCGGAGGAATTGTCCCAAGTGGCAGAATAAGCAAGCTTCGGGTAGTGGTCAAGGGGGACAAGGTAGTGGTGTGAAGAGAGATGTTGACGGGAAACCCAAAGATAGAGTGCAAGGTCGAGTATTTGCTTTGGGTCGAGGAGAGGTCGATCCCAATGCCGTCATTAGAGGTATAGTCCCTGTCTCAGGAGTTAAGGCCTGCATTCTTATAGATCACGGGTCTTCCCATTCATTTGTGGCATCTCATTTTGCATTTTCATTGCATAAACTGCCTGAATCTATGCCTTATGTGTTGGAGGTCTCTACTCCTATGGGAGAGTGCCTTGCATCTTCTTTGATATATCGTGGTTGTGATGTGACTATATGTGGGCATGTATTGCCGGTGGATTTGGTCGAGTTACCAATCTGTGATTTTGATGTGATCCTTAGGATGGATTGGTTGAGTCAGTGTCATGCTTTAGTAGACTGTCGTAGAAAGCGAGTCTCATTTGCTATGCCTGATGTGCCTACTTTTATATTTGATGCGGATAAATCTATGTTCGGTTTACATGTTATTTCTGCTTTAAAAGCTAGAAAGATGCTATCTAAGGGGTGTACGGGTTACTTGGCTTATGTGGTAGATTCCAATAAGAAGTCCCCCGAGTTAGCTCATGTCCCGGTTGTGAATGAGTTTGGTGACGTGTTTTCTAGTGAGTACTCTATGCCTCCGGATCGTGAGGTAGAGTTTTGTATTGACTTAGTGCCCGGTACCACCCCTATCTCTAAAGCACCCTATAGAATGGCTCCGGCCGAGTTAAAAGAGTTGAAGGTACAATTGCAAGAATTGCTAGACCGGGGTTTTATTCGCCCTAGTGTGTCTCCGTGGGGAGCACCGGTTCTATTTGTTAGGAAGAAGGATGGTACCTTACGATTATGTATAGATTATCGTTTGTTGAACCAAGCCACCATAAAGAATAAGTATCCTCTTCCGCATATAGATGATTTATTTGATCAACTCCAAGGTTCCGTTATCTACTCAAAACTTGATTTGAGAAGCGGATACCATCAGTTGAAGATTAGGCCGGATGATATTGCCAAAACAGCTTTCCGAACTAGATATGGTCACTATGAGTTTGTTGTGATGCCTTTTGGGTTGACTAATGCTCCAGCCGTGTTCATGGATATGATGAACCGTGATTTCAAGCCTTATCTTGATAGCTTTGTGGTGGTATTCATTGATGATATCCTTGTTTATTCTAAGTCCCGGGAAGAGCATGAAAATCATTTGAGGATTGTCTTGTCAGTTCTCCGTGAGAAGCAGTTGTACGCCAAGTTCAGCAAGTGTGAGTTTTGGCTTGAGCAGGTTTCTTTCTTGGGGCATGTTGTGTCGAGTTCGGGGATTTTCGTGGATCCTTCAAAAATTGAAGCCGTGGTTAATTAGAAGCAACCTTCGACTGTGACTGAGGTTCGTAGTTTTCTTGGTTTGGCGGGGTATTATCGAAGGTTTATTGAGGGGTTTTCTCGAATTGCTACTCCGTTGACAAGGTTGACTCGGAAAGATGTATCATTTGTATGGGATTCTAAGTGTGAAGCAAGTTTTAATGAATTGAAGAAGAGGTTGACGACGGCTCCTGTTCTTACCCTTCCGGATGGTTGTGAGAATTTTGTGATCTATAGTGATGCCTCGAAGGCGGGTTTGGGATGTGTTCTAATGCAAAATGGGAAAGTTATTGCGTATGCATCTAGGAAGTTATCACCGGCGGAACAGAATTACCCTACTCATGATATGGAATTGGCGGCAATCGTGTTTGCGTTACATAAATGGAAGCATTACCTTTATGGGGCAAAATTTGAGATATTCACCGATCATAAGAGTTTGAAGTACTTATTTACCCAAAAGGAGTTGAACAACCGACAAAGGAGATGGCTTGAGTTCTTGAAGGATTTTGATTGTGTAATTTCTTATCATCCAGGGAAGGCCAATGTAGTGGCGGATGCGATTAGCCGAAAGGCGTATGTGACAGCTTTGAGTTCTCGAGAATTGAAGAGTGAGGTAATCATTGCGAATGTTCGAGCCATTCCTACATTGTATGGAGATTTGAAGGAAGCTCAACAAGGTGATCAGGAGTTGAAGAAAATTTTAGATCAAGTGCAAGATGGGAAAGCCGGAGAATTTGCGTTGAATAGAGATGGGATTTTAACCTTCCAATGGAGAATTTGCGTTCCTTCATCACCGGAAATCAAGAGGCGTGTCTTAGAGGATGGCCATAAGTCCAAGTTTGCGATTCATCCGGGTAGTACCAAAATGTATCAAGACTTGAAGCGTGGGTATTGGTGGAATGGTATGAAGAGGGAAATTGCGGATTATGTCTCCAAGTGTTTAACTTGTCAACAAATCAAGGCAGAACATCAAAGACCGGCGGGATTACTTCAACCATTGGATATTCCGAAATGGAAATGGGAAGGGATCTCGATGGATTTTGTTTCGGGTTTGCCTCTTACCGCGAAGAAGATGGATGCTATTTGAGTTATTGTGGATAGATTGACAAAGTCGGCTCATTTTCTTCCGGTATCAACCAAGTTTTCGTTAGAGAAGTTAGCTCAGTTATATATGAAGGAGATTGTGAGACTTCACGGGGTTCCGGTTAGTATTGTTTCTGACAGAGATCCGAGATTTACTTCTAGATTTTGGAGAGCATTGCATGAAGCCTTGGGTTCTAAGTTGTGTTTTAGTACGGTGTTTCATCCTCAAACCGACGGTCAGTCCGAGAGAACTATTCAGATACTTGAGGATATGTTACGGGCTTGTGTGATGGATTTCCAATTGTCTTGGGAAGATCATTTACCGTTAGTGGAGTTTGCCTACAACAACAGTTATAAGTCTAGTATTGAGATGGCTCCGTATGAAGCGTTGTATGGTAGGAAGTGTCGATCTCCGATGTGTTGGGACGAGGTTGGTGAAGCGAGACTTTGGGGCCCGGATTTGGTTAGAGATTCAACGGAGAAGATCAAAGTGATTCGGGATAGATTGAAGACGGCTCAGAGTAGACAGAAAAGCTACGCCGACAATAGAAGACGGGATTTATCTTTTCAGGTTGGTGACCTTGTGTCCTTGAAGGTCTCTCCAAGGACGGGAATCAAAAGGTTTGGTAATAAGGGTAAATTGGTTCCGAGGTTCGTTGGTCCGTTTGAGATTCTAGAGAAGATTGGGGATTTGGCTTACCGGTTGGCATTACCTCCGTCTTTTTCTTTACTCCATGATGTTTTCCATGTTTCTATGTTGAGGAAGTATTGCCATGATCCTTCCCATATCTTGAGTTCTCCCCCCGATGATGTTCAAGCGGACATGTCTTATGTTGAAGAACCGTTAAGAGTCTTAGAATTCCAAGTTAAGGAGTTGAGAACTAAGAGTATCCCGATAGTGAAGGTCCTATGGAAGAATCATACCGTTGAGGAAGCAACGTGGGAGCTAGAGTCAGAGATGAGAGCGAAATATCCCTGATTGTTTGAAAATCCAAGTAAGTCTATTTAAAAATTCGGGACGAATTTTCTTTAAGGGGGAGTGAGTGTAACGACCCCAACCCTAGACACTAATTTTAAATATCATATTATGTGCTTTTAATATTTATGTTAACTTTATGTGTTCATTTATGTCTTTAAATTCGTATTTTAAGATAAATTGGGTGAGAAGTAAATTTAGGATCTTTTAAGAATTCATTGGATATTAAATAAAGAACCATGGGGAATAATAGAAATAGAAAATAGATACATAGTAAGAGAAGGTTAAAATGGGTAGAATAAATAATTAAAGGGAAGGGTTAATTTTTTTAAAGGGTGAAAGCCTTAGGATTCATCTAGGCATGGGGGGCCATACCCATAAAACCCTCCCCTTCAACCTTAGTCAATGACCCCATGCTTTTTCCCTTACTCTTTCATCCTCCTCATACTTTCTCCTTCATTCTTCTTACTTCCATCTAGCCAAGAACCCTCCATGGAAAACCTCCATTGGAAGCCTCATTTCTAAGATCTCTAGCAAGGCCATTTCTCATCCATTTTCAAATCCAAGAGTACTTTTGAGGTTGTGACAACTAGGGGAATCAATCAAGCCAAGAAAATCATCTTTTCATCCAAAATTTCTAAGGTGAGTTGTTATGATTTCCTTTCTCCTAAATGTTCATACCTCTTAAATGATATTCTTGTTCTTATGAAGTTTATTTCATGCTTTTGAAACCTTATATGAGTGGGATGATTGGTAAATGGAATAGGTTGAAATTAATGTTCATGGAAGATAGTCTAGAGGGTATGAAATGGGGGGAATTTGTAGTGATAAATAATCTAAGTTTACATTATTTTGGGTTTACATGATTTATGATGCACTTTGTGAAGCTAGGAAATCCTTTGGGTGTTCTTGAAATTAGGGTAGAGAAAAAGAGAAGGGAATGGAGCTAAGTAGAAAGAGTTAGAAATTTGGAATTGCTGGAAATTGCCTTGGGCGACCGCCCATGGGGGCTTGTGCGGCCGCCCATGAGGCCAGTAACTTCCCTTCCTTGAAAACCCTCTTGGGCGGTCGCCCAAGAGTTGTGAGCGGTCGCCCATCGTGGCAGAAACTTACATTTCCTTTGAAAACCCACTTGGGCGGTCGCCCAAGTGGCATGGGCGATCGCCCAAGACCTCAGACCTCAATTTTAAATCTGAATTAGAATTGGTTAGTAAGCTTGTTTGATCACTTACAAATTGTGACTCCCACTTGGTAAATTGAGCTTGGGCCTTCATAGAGACTATGTATTATTGTATAATGACCTTGTAGGATGGTTTGATGATACTTTCTTGCCTTACTTGAGTTCATATACATTGTTTATATTATGCATAGTGTGTTGAATAAATGTTGCACTATGATATTGGTTGGACATGAGTATATTTTACCATGTGGCTATATTGTTATCCCTTTTTGTGGATTTTGTTTCAAGTAACTATTATGTGCTTGATAATTTGTTAATCAGCTGATGTTGGGGGTATAACATAATACGATCAATTATGAAAGTGTGACCTAATGTGATCGGATTATGTTATATACGTGGAGTCCCCTCACCCTGGCCACAGGTCGGGGTTATAGCATCTGTAGTGAGCCAAAAGCCTTACAGAGTTGCTACTATCTTATTTGGTTCCCTGAAAAACGGGTCTTATAAGATGTGAGTATTACTTAAGCAGCTCACCTAAGATTGGAGTATTATACCCAATGTTGTACGACTATTGTTGAGACGGGAAAAGGTAAACCAAGGTAATGAAATGTTTTTACAGCTTTTCCAATGTGTTATATGCGACTTGCTATGTGTTGCATCTTATTTGGCATATATCTGCATTCATAATAGCTTGCTGAGATTTATTCTCACCCCTCTCCCTTTAATGTTTTTAGATTCCGAGACAGGCGGACCGGCCAAGTAAAGACGGAAAGGAGTTTGGAAGTAATCTTTAGGATATTGTCGGGGTACGTATAGGTTGGCATAGAAAGAGTATTTTGGTAATTCCTTTATGAAACTTGTAATTATAAACTTTAATTTCTACGTTGGAACCACAATCTTTTGTAACTAAAACAGTTTAGTATTTTCAAAGTTAGTCCACTCTTCCTCCGGTGTGGAGAGTAGTGGAATTGTTTTGAAATGGTTATGTTAATCTAGTTATGTTCGAAAGTTATATCAAAGTTTAAAAGTTTAGTATATTTGGGTTAGTTTGAGGACGCTCCAACTCGGGAGACGTGTAGGTTCCGGGTCGGGGTCCTCACAAAGACGGATAGTGTTTTTTTTTACTTTTATTCATATTAAAATTATAGTTCAGTAGAGCATAAAAACTAATTTAAAATTTAAATATTTTCCAAATAATGGTTATAAAATATACTTTTATACAAGATATTATTTAATTTACTTTTATTAGTTGATTAAAAAAATATTTTATAAGACCAAAAAATTAAAATTTCTTTCACTTCTATTAGTATGAATAATAAAGGTTATTTGAAAATATCATGAAAATTAAAATATAATTAAGTTTTATAAGTATTATTAAAAATAATTATTTGAAAATATAAAGAAGATAAAATTGAATTAACTTTTACTAGCATGATCACCTTTTTTTTTTTGAAAAGACTAAAAAAATAACTTACAACAAAAAAATAATAAAAATAAGTAAATAAATAGTTGAAGGGAATTTGAAGGACATTTGTGTCTAGAGTCTCAAGACATTGATTATGTTCAAAATATATTAATAAATGTAGTGGATAATCAAATTATGTAGTGACAGTATCTCTTCCCTTTTTTAATTAATAAAGTGAACTTTGATCAAATATTAATATCAATTCAATCATGCTAATTAAATTTAAAAAAAAGATATTATCAATAAATTTCTAAATAATTTCTTATTAACAATTTTAAAATTTCATTAAAATGATTAGCTTGATATTATTCAAGGTCAATATAAATGACACTCAGTATTTCTTAAGAGTAAAAAAATGGACAGACATATAGAGGGAGTAATATTTAACTCTTTTATTTTTTAAGCAAACAACACAAACTTTTACTTTTATTAATGCATTTTAAAAAGATGGTCATGCGTAACATTCAAAGCCTTATCTCAAAGTCGAAGATTTCTATGAACACGTATCATCATCGATATATTAGGAATATAATATCATTATATATATTGTAATAAATAGATTAGGAAACATAATCCTTGTATTAGATTAGGAAACACAATCTTAGAAATCTTTTTCTTTTAGGAGATTAATTCTTGTATTAAATTAGGAAACACAATCTTATAAACCTTTTCCTTCTATGAGATTCCTCATTGTAATCCTATAACTATGTATCTCTAACATCATAATCAATTGAATCATTCAATTCAATTCTTCTCTTTCATGTTTTGATTGACTTCGTCTAACCCTCCTCATTCTAATATGGTATCAGAGCATTAAGATACATAGAAGAACTTCTCCGCCACCTTGCTTCCGCCACTAAAAATCAAAAACCCTTTTGATCGAAACCCAATTTTTTTTTGTTATTCAACCCCCTCTGCTCAAAAATCCTCTTTTTTTTACCGAAATCATAACCTTTTTTGTAATTCAACCCCCTCGGTTCAAAACTCCATAACCCCACCCTTCTTATAGGGAATTGCCAAAATTATCTTGGCTCACCATATTTCAATGTGAGAACCCAAACCCACACGTGAGGGGTGAAAGCCCTACTTGTATACAAGGTGACTCCACATGCTCGTCTCATACGTGAGGGGTAAAACCCCTACTTGTACAAGGTGACTCGACGTGCTCGTCTCACACGTGAGGGGTAAAACCCCTACTTATACAAGGTGACTCCACGTGCATAACCCCTACTTCAAAACCCCCTCGGTCTAGCCGAAACCAATTCCCCCTCCTTCAAAACCCCCTCGGCAAAACCGAAAACTCCTCTCCACATCCTCACCGTCTCCGACTTAGTCATGCACCAACCTATCACCACCTTGGATGCGACGAACCACATCTCTTCAGAAACGACACACATATCCGGGAACACATCTTCAACTCGTCATCAAACCCGGTTCATCTCATCACTCTCCAACATTGGACTTATCCAAAGACCGTCCATCTTGCGGGGGCATATTAGGAATATAATATCATTATATTATATTCAAGTATATATTGTAATAAATAGATTAGGAAGCATAACTCTTGTATTAGATTAGGAAACACAATATTAGAAACCTTTTCCTTTTAGAAGATTAATTCTTGTATTAGATTAGGAAACACAATCTTAGAAACATTTTCCTTCTAGGAGATTCCTCATTGTAATCCTATAAATATGTATCTCTAGCATCATAATCAATTGAGTCATTCAATTCATTTTTTCTCTTTCATGTTTTGATTGACTTCGTCTCTAACCCTATTTATTCTAATACGATATACTGCCAGTAGATCACATTTATTCAGTCAACGCGGTAATCAGACGGACATTTAATTTTATACAGAGTAGTTACAGAAAATAAATCCCTATTAAAGAAAAATAATACACTATCTTATTGCTAATTCATTACAAATTCCTTTCTTGGAAATTAGGTATCCATCAGTCTGACCATAGATCACTCTTCTTCTTGGATATCTCCTTCCCTGGCTATGCCCTTTCTTTATTTATCTTGACACCCATGTACCTACAACATATATAAATTACACACAAGTATTATTAGTTCGGGTTAATTCCGTTGCCACCCCTGATGTTTAATCAAATTTTAATACACATCCATTATTAACAAACATTCTAACTTGAATATAAACTACAGATTGTAAGCAGTGAAATATACTAACCGGCCTAACATCATTACTGTTGCCTGAGGGTTGGTCCCCGGAGTAGCCAAGAAAACCGACGTATCAACAACTCTCAAGCAACCAATCCCCGGCACTTTCAAATCACTATCCACCACTTTATTGACTGAACATCCACCAAAATAATGATAGAACGTTGTCAATATTTTACGACAATAAGTTTCCATTGATGCAAAATCCGATGTGTTTTTAGGTATAGAATGGCCAACAATTTGAAAATATTTTCCGCCTTTGAGATCTTGAAACATGTACATTTCCATTGCCCGAGTCTTTAACATTTTCGCTATAGTAACCACTACATCCGCACATTGTTGTACGTCTTCCGGATTTGAAAAATAATTGAAACTTACACTTGGGCTAATAGTAGCATTAGTAGCTGAATTGAGCCAAAGTGAGCCCCGTGAAGAAGGCCGTGTTACCTTGCCAACAATATACAACATACTTAAACTTATCGGAATTGGAGGATCCGGGAAAAATATGGGGCTTACGGGAGAGGTAAATGGCGTAGAACCAGATACCGACTCAATATATGTCTTGTATCCGGTGATTCCTGTTGTGAATTTGGTGGTACCCCGTTGCAATCTAGACAAGAAATCAACACACCCACAAGCACAATAATGGAAGAATCACACACACAAGAATTGTTTACCCGGTTCATTCAACACATGAACTACGTCCGGGGGCAATTGCCAAGCCAATATTTATTAGACACCTTCTAATATGTTGCTACTACAACTACAATGTGTTCTAGGTCGTATCTATGTTTATATAGCAGTACAAGGAAATCCTAAATCAAATTAAGAAGAGTTTGAACCAAAATAGGAAACAAAATCTGCTGCAGAAAAATCCTCCCCGACACGTGGGCGGTCGCCCACCACCCCATGGGCGGTCGCCCATGAAGAAATTCCCCGAGCCATAACCTTCTGACCAACTGGGCGGTCGCCCATCTCCACCTGGGCGGTCGCCCAATGCGACAGAAACTCCTCCGACGATTTTCCTCCTTGATCCCACCAACTCCTCCGACTTAGACTCCTTTTCCTCAAAGTTTAGGATTCCAATCCCAACAATCTTCCACCGGAGACTAAACTAACAAGCATAGAAACACCCATCAACTCCCACCACGGAGTAATGACCTTCGAACACATTTCCCCCCATATTGGCTTGACACTACCGAACCTCCTGCTCAAGTACTAAGGCGAGTTGAAATCAAGCGACGTTTCAACCTCTCCGTGTTAGATGGTTCTTGCCTCCCCAAATCAGCTTCTACCTTGATTTCTCCCCGCAAGTCTAACTTCGCCTTCTCCCTCCAGACCCACCTTTAGGGCTGTAAACGAGCCGAGCCGAGCCGAGCTTTTGATGTTTCGAGCTCGAGCTTGTGAACTTTTAAACGAGCTCGAGCTTTTCTCGAGCTCGAGCTCGATCCCAGAATTCATGTTCGAGCTCGGCTCGAATCAAGTTTCGAGCTTTTCGCGAGCCGGCTCGCGAGCTTTTCGCGAGCTGCTCGAACTCGAGTATTAACGAGCCGAGCTCGAGCTTCGACTTATTTTTTGAAAAAAAATCTGAAATCGAACGAGCTTTATCGAGCCCAAATTCGAGTTGCAATCGAACTCGAGCCTAAACGAGCCAAGCTCGAGCTTGGTCTTTTAATTTGTCACTAAATATATATATTTTTAACAAAAAGTTCATAATTCATCCGAGCTTTTAACGAGCCGAGCCCGAGTCGAGCTTAAACGAGTCGATCTCGAACAGAGCTCGTCGAACATACGAGCTGAACACGAGCCGGGCTCGAAAAAATGACGAACTTGAAATTCGGTTCGAGCTCGAGCTCGAGTTCGCCTCGAGCCCACTCGAACTCGAGATTTTTTCGAGCCGAGCCCGAGTCGAGCTCGAACAGGCTCGGTTCGTGTAACAGCCCTACCCACCTTCCTCGCAATGCTTCCCCTTGAAACTTTGACACACCTTGTTTCTTGCATCGTCTTCTTTTGGTCTGAATACGCTCTCTGTTAGGGCACTTGGACATCCACACGGCGTTGATCAACTTTGTGTCCTTCCTAACATACCGTTTCTTGATGTCTCTCCTTTTTACACCAATAGGCCGGTTCTTTAGCCTCTTGCTCCCACCGGAACGAATATCGACATTGTAGGTAGAGTATAACAACTTCCCCTTAACCCCATGAGCTATCACATTAGCCCCTTTTGTGACTTCCCAAGACCCACCAATGAAGGTCACACCATACCCTTCACTGTCAAGTTCTCCCACAGAAATCACTCTTCTCCTCAAATCCGGAACATGCATCACATTGTGTAGTTGTAAAACAGTCCCGTTAGGTGTCTTCATAATCACATCCCCCTTACCTTTGATCTTCAATGGTTGACCATCACCAAAATAGATAACCCCAAAATCTCCAGTTTTATACCGCTCCATTGATTCTGCATCCCCACAAGCATGACAAGAAGCTCCAGAATCCAACATCCAATCTTCACCCGACTGCTCCTCTCCTAGGATTAATACATCTCCCCCATCATCCACCACGTGTGCACCACCATGTTTACCCGGACAGTCATAACTGATATGACCTAATTCGCCACAATTGTAGCACTTGACCTTTTTCCCCTTTTTCGGTCCTCCCTTTCCCCTATTTCTCTCCACCCTAAGTGCAGCCCCATCTAGGGAAGATTCTCCCCTTTTCTCTTTCCTTCTCAACTCCTCTTGAAGGATGAGATCTCTAACCTCCGTATACACCAATGCTGTTTTCGACGTACTAATCGTTGTGACAGTTACCTCCCAACTATCAGGCAATGATTTTAGTAGAAAACATGCTAGCACTTCATCGGAGAAAGTAATATCAACACTTTTCGATTGGTCCACCATACCTTTGAAACTGCCGATATGACTTGCTGCTGTCTGTCCCTCTGACATCTTCGCATTCGCAAACCTCTTTATCAAATGCACCTTATTGATATTAGACGGCTTCTCATACATGTCTGACAGCATTTGTAGCAACTACGCCATTGTCTTGGCCTCCATAGCGTTCCGTGCAACGTCGTCGGTTAGAGCGCTCCTCACCACTCCTAACGCCTTTCGATCTAACATCTCCCAATCCCCTTGTGACATGTCATCGGGTTTCTCCTTCAAGGGTTTATGAAGATCCTTACAATAAAGGTAATCTTCAATCCTTGTCCTCCAGAACGTGAAATTCACACCGTTGAATTTCTCGATTGAGTTCTTCATCTTATTGCTTCACCAAGTCCCCAAGAACGCGATTCAAAATTAATCAACTAATGAAAAACTTTGAATCCTCCGAACCAATGCTCTGATACCAGTTGTTGTGAATTTGGTGATACCCCGTTGCAATCTAGACAAGAAATCAACACACCCACAAGCACAATAATGGAAGAATCACACACAAGAATTGTTTACCCGGTTCATTCAACACATGAACTACGTCCGGGGGCAATTGCCAAGCCAATATTTATTAGACACCTTCTAATATGTTGCTACTACAACTACAATGTGTTCTAGGTCGTATCTATGTTTATATAGCAATACAAGGAAACTCTAAATCAAATTAAGAAGAGTTTGAACCAAAATAGGAAACAAAATCTGCTGCAGAAAAATCCTCCACGACACGTGGGCGGTCGCCCACCACCACATGGGCGGTCGCGCATGAAGAAATTCCCACGAGCCGTAACCTTCTGACCAACTGGGCGGTCGCCCATCTCCACCTGGGCGGTCGCCCAACGCGACAGAAACTCCTCCGACATTTTTCCTCCTTGATCCCACCAACTCCTCCGACTTAGACTCCTTTTCCTCATAGTTTAGGATTCCAATCCCAACAATTCCAACCACACGGACCCTAATTTCCTGTATTTCAACGAAATTGCCGTTAAATTTTCGACGTTTTTTTGGAAAAAGGCGCAAATTCCCGACACTTTATTAAAAGTGCCGCTAATTTCCGGCATTTCAATGAAACTGCCGCAAAATTTTTGGCGCTTTTTGGAAAATGCCGCGAATTTCCGAAACTTTATTAAAAGTGCCGGGAAATTTTCGACACTTCAGGAAAAGTGCCGGGAATTCTCGGCAATTTGATATAAGTGCAGCTAAATTTTCGGCAATTACTGAAAAGTGTCGCTAAATTTCGATATTATTGAAAAGTGCCGCTAATATCTAGCATTAATTTTGTAATTTCCGCATATTTTCATGCACTTTTTGAAAAGTGTCACCTAATTTTAATATATGCCCTTATTGAAAAATATTTGCTCACTCTATGTGTGAAACTAAACCGGATTAAATATAGTAAAAAAAAAAAAAATTCCTTTTTCCCCATTTTTTCAAATAACGTGATTGTTGATGTCAAAATATAAAAAACATTCATATTTTTTTATAAATAAATCCCAATGTTATACATAATTACGCACATCTTTTGTTTCAATATCTGTCATTCTAGTTAATGTAATACTAGTATAACTTAGGGGTGGAAGGGGTTTAGCTCAAACCGCGGTTTGGTGTCGAACCGAGTCAAATCGTGTGGTTTGGTTTGGTTTTTAGACATAAGTGGTTTAACTCGGTTTGAGAAATTAACAAACCATGTGGTTCAGCTCAGCTTGGGGTTTGGCACTCCTAAACCGAACCGAACCATTTAAGACCGAACCGCGGTTTGAAACCGTGAAAATGAACTACTAAATCGAACCGTGAAACCGAGCCATGAACCGAACCATGAAATCGCAATCCTGACCGTCCCTTCAAAATCTTAGTTAATCTCAGCCTTTGATTTTAAAAAACCCTAGATAGCAGTATAACACCTCCAATTCCTCTCTTGAACTTTCATATTCCCAAATCCTTTCTCGCTCTTCCCGTTTTCTCTCTCTTCCCGTTTCCTCCGTTTCTCTCTCTCGTCGTCTCTGGTTTCTCTTAGCGATCAATCGACGATGAGGCTCTCTTCAATCGATGACGAGCTCTCTTCAATGGATCTTCGTTTGGATCTCTCTTCTCGACGAGCACTGCCGTCTTTGGGTTTTACAGATCGAGCCTTCCATTTTCGAAGCAGAATGCAAGTACTACAGTGAGCTAAAAGTTGCCATCGATGTCGTCGAGAAAGCTTGCCGACTCTGTGTTGACGTAATTTCTGAACACTCTTATAATTTTTGCTCTAACCTTGTTCGGTTGTTCATTCGATTTACTTGATTTACGATGAAATTGGATAGTATTTTATCTAAAATTTTCATTGGACCATAATTCTTTGCCTGTTATCTAACACAAAGTATGAAATTAGGTCTAGAACCTGTACTAATTACTGTTCTTTTGTAAGAGAACAAAACGATTAACAAAAAAAGATTAGAGTATTATATTGATTGCCTTTTGTCTTCCGCGTTATTCCATAGGATACTTGGAATAATTATTGAATTTCTGATTTAGATTTTGTTGGAATTCTCTATTGATGTTTTATTTTATCTCCAATAGTTCATCTCATATGTTTATCCAATGCTGTTTTTTTTTCTCTCATGATTCTAGAAGTGTATATATTGAATTTTCCAGTGTTTGATTGGAAGATGTCTTACTTTTACCAATCATAGGGAAAACTATCATTTTCGAAAGTAATTTTCCTCGTACAAGAATTGAAGATGTAATCAATTATCTGGAATATGAAGTCGGTTTCCGTCTCATTTTTTTCTTTACCAACCTTTACTAAAACAAATTATCCTCTGTTTGTTTTAGTGAGAAACAATTGCAATCAATTATTGCATCAGTTGTCGAGGATCAAAAAAATTAAGTATATTTACCTGAAGATAACTTCCTAAAATATTCTTTTGCAAATTAGTTTCAATGAGTAAACAGAGCCTAAAGCGGGAAAATGCAAATGCTATCTCTTAACTACACTAGAACCTAGTGACTATAGTATATGTTGTCCTTACCCGTTTCACAAATTTAGCTATTCCTTTGAAGTCTTACAAATAAGGAATGTGAGGCTTATCCCATATCATATCTTTGATATTTTTGCTATTTATTTAACATTTACTGTTTTATGCTGCTGAGCATCAACACTGTGTAAAATAACCAGTTATT
>JAFEMH010005698.1:125000-152775 GCA_022495995.1 Adenophora triphylla var. japonica
TTCAATTTAATTGTATAGAACGGATCTTAGGGCTCTTGGATTTTGTGTTATTAGATGCTTAATTCCGCTGCGCATGGACCCATAAAACCCAACAGTGGTATCAGAGCCCCATTCGTATGGTTAAGTTTGAATTGACATGCTAGAATTAAGATATAAATTGTTTATATGCTTATTGCATGTTTTGTATGCGATAGTTTTTATTGTTTTTTGAAACAATGTGCCAAAATCGTTTTCTGTTCATATTGAATTAAATCTGTTAAAAGCTGTTTATTTGATTTAATTGCTTTATGATTGGAATTGATTGAAACTGGAAATCTGCAAACCTGGCATCACTCTGTCACGCGACAGAGTTTGCCATGTGCAGTCTGGTGGACTCTATGAGTCGCGCGACATAACAGGACATTGGAAGTCTATGTCACGCGACAAAGGTTGCCTGTGTCACGCGACAGAACATGCTTGTGTCACGCGACAAAGCTTGCTTGTGTCACGCGACAAAACTTGCCCAATCTGGGCAGAATCAGTTTGTTGCATAATCCTGCTAATCTGTGAATATGTTTACAATCTGGTATGTTTATGTCTTAATCTATATGCTATAAATTTCTGGAAATTAAGTTTATAGGGCTATGCTAGATTAATTCATTATTTATGCATGCTTAATTAATTTAAATAAGATTTTAATTAATTGTTGCGATGCATGAATTATTTGTTCTTAAATGTTAAGAAGTTTTGTTAGATGTTTAGTTGAAACATTGAATTATAATTTCCTGAATGTTTAGTTGAAACATTAAAATTTAGTTTTCTGATTGTTTATGAGAAACAAGTCAGTTTACGCAAAATTTTATGGTTATCAGATTGTTTGTGAAAAACAAGTCATATACAAAGTATTGATTATGTTGCAAATCAGAGCTGGTATTCTAATTGTGCATGTCTAGGAGAGTTCTGTCGAAAAAAGAGATTTGGTACCTAAGTAGTCCTTGTGGCTCACCTATTTTCCTAGGAACTTACCTGGTGCGCGATTATGATTATCTTTGCTGATATGCTTATAATCTGCTTTAAAGAACCTTCATTTAACTTTTAAGTTCTTTATGCCAATACATGATTAAAACACTTGAGACCACTCGAATAGTTTTGGGTGGGCTTGTCATAGCAAGGTGCTTTGATTCTATTCCTTGTGCGAGCAAGATGAGGAAATGGTGGTTCCTATACGTTTAAAGTGGATGAACTTAATTGGGTTATCAAAATGGTTTTGGACCCAAGGCATAAGATGAGATTAAAATATACTTAGACATATGATGTCTTAAATAAATCTCATAAAAGATCTAAGAGTCATATACGATATGATTGATGTTTTCTACCTAATTAATTTAATCTTGAGCGGTGCACCATAGCGTACTTGAGATTAAATTAAAGTTGGATCTTAGCCCATTGAATGTATATTATGCTTATTAGCATTGGAAGGTGTACTCCCTCCGTCTCATCTCACTTGACACCCAAGAGGTGGGCACAAAAACTAAGAAAAAAGAATAAAATAAAAAAAAATGTGTGGTAGAAAATGAAGAGAGAGAATGAGTGGGGTAAATAGTAGTATTGGTTGAATAAATTGAGTGGTGGAAAATGAAGAGAGAGAATGAGTGGTGTGGTCCATCTAATATAAAAATATAAAAACTAGGCTATTTTTGGGAGGTGTCAAGTGAGCTGGGACGGCCAAAAATGGAAATAAGTGTCAAGTGAGCTGGGACGGAGGGAGTATAAATTAGTGGGAGTATTTGTGAAATACATGTTTTTCTCTTAAATGATAAATGTGTTGATATTCATGTGTGTTCATATAGTTTGCATATTTTGTTGTAGAAGTAGCATTACACAAATAGTTGCGATTTGTCCTTATGAAGGACAAAGTTCAGAAGGAACTGTACAGATAATTCTGATTGGATCAGAATCCTAAAGAATGGTTCTTAGGCAAATGTGTACGTTCTTGATGAACCCATTCATACTGAACCCACTGCAAATGTTGCAAAGGGCAGATAAGAAGCAACATTAGAAACATGTTGATGATTCTAATGATATTGCTTGTCTTATACTGGCCACCATGTTCCAAGATTCTTATGAAGAACCTTGATCACATGGTAACTGCTTTTGTTCTAAGCACAACGCACATAGGAAATGTTCCAAGTGCAAGCTAGGTAAAAGGTGTATGTTCCTAAAGCATGAGATGCAAAAGGGAGCAATCCGCAAGTGTGTTAATGGTTAACACAAGAAAGGGGTTCATAAAGGAAAGGTAGAGAAGGTAAAGCAAAGGTTGCTAAACCGAGGGCAAAAGTTGCCAAAGCCGAAGAAGCTAAACCCAAAATGTCTCAAAAGGATGCATTTTGCTACCATGGTAATGAGATTGTCATTGGAAGCAAAGTTGCAAGGCTTATTAGGAAGGCCTAAAAGGTGAAGAAGGGCAATATGATTGCTACTGCTTCAAGTATCTATATGATCGATATTTTCCTTTCGACTTCTTGTTCTTAGGTATATGATACCAGATTGAATCCGACATTTGTGGAAAAATGTGCAAGGAACAAAGAGTAGAAAGCTGCTCAAAGAAGGTGAATTAAACCTATGCGTGGGAATGGAGCAATAGTTGCTACATTGACCATAGGGACTTATGAAGTCAATTTACCTAGTGAACTAGTACTTGTTTCGAACAAATGTTACTGAGTTCCGGATTTGGGTAGGAGTATTATTTTCGTTTCTTGTATGGATGATGAAGGATATAATTTTCTTATTGAGAATAAGAAGTTATATATTCATTTAATGATATGTCTTATTGTATTGCATATGTCATTGAATGGTCTTCATATCCTTGATGATGAGAAACAAAATAATATTGAAGATATCTATAATATAAATGGGAAATCTAAACCGAATAATATGAACAAAGAGTTCATATGGCATTGCCGGATTGGTCAGATAAATAGGAAACATATATCTAAACTCCATTAACATGGACTTTTAGACTCATATGATTCTAAATCATTTGAGGAATGTGGATCTTGTTTATTGGGATTATTGACCAAACCACCCTACACTAAGAGTAGTGGGAGGGCTAGTGACTTATTGGTCACTATACATGAGATGTATGTGGACCATTAAGCATCATTGCTAGGGGAGGATTTTGGTGTTTCATCACATTCACCAATGACTTATCTAGATATGACTATGTCTATCTGATGAAATCCAAAGGTGAATCGTTTGAGATGTTTCGAACATTTCAAGATGAAATACAAAACAACTTGGAAAAACTATTAAGTACTTTGATTAGATCGAGGTGGTGGATATTTGAGCCAAGAGGTTGACAATCATCCCAAAACTGTGAAATCGTTTAAGAGTTACTCCACCCGGAACACCACATTGTATGGTGTAACTGATAGAGGAATTGAACCATGTAGGACATGGTTCATTCGATGATGTGTTAATTAGACTTTCCTATTTCCTATTTCCTTTTGAGGATATGCATTAGAAATGATGTGGTTACACTGAATCGAGTCCCTACTAAATCAGTTCCTAAGTCCCCACATGAGATGTGGCATGGAAGGAAACTTAGTTTGTCTTTCATGAAGATTTGGGTTTGTAAAGCTTATAAGAAGAGACTTGTCTCTGATAAGTTAGCACCAAATCTGACAAGGTTATTTTCAGAAATTAATCTTACAACCGCAAAGAGAACCAAACGTTTGTTGCTCTATACGATTTGTTTCTTGAGAAATAGTTTCTCAATAAAGAATCTAGTGGGCGTAAAATTAATCCTTGAAGAAATTCAAGAACCCGAAAATAATATCGAACCAAGAGTAGAGACGGAACCAAGTTCACAAAGACTTGTGGAACCGGTTCAATATGCACAAATCCATCGTAGATTGGATAGGTTACGATCCGAACTCAAGAAATATTGATTTCTCGTTGCGGAAAGTGATGAAGTGGAGTTTATCGAAAACAATGAACCTACTTGCTATCAAGAAGCGATGTCCTCTCCTAATTCGGAAAAATGGCAATTGGCCATGAAGTCCGAATTGCAATCCATGGCTGATGATCAAGTTTGGAACTTGATTGATCCACCTAAAGGTGTAAAAACCATAAGGTGCAAGAAGGTCTTCAAGACCAACATGGATGGGAAGGTGTATACTTTCATGACTAAAGATTGTAGCAAAGGGATTTGGGCAAATTCATAGTATAGACTATGTTGAAACCTTTTTGCCAGTTACAATACCAAAGTCCATTAGAATTTCAATTGTCATAATCGCACATTGTGACTGTGTGATATAACAAATGGGTGTCAAACGGCTTTCTTTAAATGGAAAGATTATTAAGGATGTGTATAGTACACAACCCGAAGTTTTGTCAATCCGAGAAATTCTAATAAAGTATGCATGTTGCAAAGATCCGTAAGATGGGTTGAAGCAAACTTCAAGGAATTAGAATCTTCATTTTGATGAATCGATCAAAGAGTTTGATTTCATCAAGTACGAAGATGAACCTTGTGTATGCATGAGATTCAGTGAGAGCGTAGTATTATCTCTATTGTTTTATTACAATGATATCTTACTCATTGGAAAAACAAAGTTCCGACACTTAAGACTATCAAGTCTTGGTCAAGAAAAGGTTTCTCAATGAAAGATATGGGTGGAGCCACCTACATCCTTGGTATCAAGATCTATAGAGATAGATCTAAAAGGATAAATTGGTTTGAGTCAAAATACTCACATTGACAAGGTTCTTAGAAGACTTTAAGAAATGTAACTTCTCAATGGGTCAGGGTGTTTCTCTTAGCAATGCTCATTGTCTTATGACAATTGATGAGCAAAAGGGAATTGATGAAGTTCTATATGCTCCGGCATTTGGATCTGTCATGTATGCCATGATTTGTACTAGACCCGACGTCTCGTATGCACTAAGCATGACGAGTCGATATCAATCTGATCCTATTGAGAACCATTGGATGACAGTCAAGATGATCCTTAAGTACTTAAGAAGAACTAAGGATACGTTCTTGGGATTTGAAAGGTTGGAAGAAAATCTTATTGTAAGGGTTACATAGATGCTAGCTTCCAAACTGACAAAGTTAATTTAACATCGCAATTAGTTTGTGTTTATGCTTGTTAAAGGTGCAGTTTTGATTGGAAGAATTCCAAGCAGAAAATTGTAGCCGATTCTACTACTAAGGCCAAATTCTAGCAACATATGATGTAGCAAGAAGAGGCAGTTTGGATCAAAAGTTCATTTAGTGTTTTGGAAATGTTCCAAGTATCACTAATCGATGGAACTTTGTTGTGACAATTGTGGTGCCATTTGTGCAAATAATGGAACCAAGATCACAACAGTGATCCAAACACTCACTTAGACGTATTTCAAGAATTCATAAAGAATGAGAAGATGTTAAGATATGCAAAGTATCAACCGATGATGACATTAGGGTTTCACTTACAAAGACCCTCACACAGGCAGAAGCAAGATGGTCATGTTAGGTCCATGAGTATTTGATACTGAAATTACCCGGGATTTCGAGCGGGCGCGAAATGCGATTGTCTTTCGCGGAGGGTTGGTGTCTGAGACCTCGCTTTTCGGGAAGGAATGAGGAGTCGCCACGCGGTTTTTGTATTTTGAGCCCAAACGTTGAAAAACCGCTTTCGTGAAAAAGGTGTCATTTTTATTGGTAGCAAAAACTTAGGAAAAAGCTTTGAAAATGGGGGTCATTTTTATTGGTAGCAAAAACGAGTAAAAAGCTATTTTGAGTACCAGAGATTGTTAGGTTCGGAGGTCACGTTACGTTTCGGGAAGAGTATTACGAGATCACCCGAAATGCCTCGTATGACGAGTCTTTCTACCTTTCTCGAAAACGTGTGAGTGTGTGTGTGTTTGCATTTTGAAATGGGGGCTTGAATGACAAGCTTAATCTTGATTTGAATGTCAAACGTTGATTAGGTGACTTTGTCTGAAAAGACGAGCGTTTGAATGACAAACGTCGTTTTGGAGACGGAAATGAGCGTTTGCGTGGCAAACGTCGGTTTTGAGTTTGAAAAGGAGTTCGAAGGTCGAACTCCGGTTTTTGAACCGGGCGAGTCATTGTTAACGATTTTTACGGGAAAAAGCGTATTAAATGATTTTGAATGTCAAAAGTCGGCTTTTAGTTTGAAGATGAACATTAGGATGCCAAACGTTATTTCGCGCGTTTTGAAAGAGAGTTCGAAGGTCGAACTCCGGTTTTGAACCGGGCATTACATTGTTAACGATTTTTACGGAAAAAAGCGTATTAAATGATTTTGCAATCAACGAATCGGGTTGCGACTCGGACTTTGAAAAGTAAATACTATCACGATCCAAACGGGTCGGACTTAGTAAATGACAGTATTTAAATGCGGTATCAACGGAATCAAACGATCCGGAATCGTAAATGACGATCAACGAGCCAAACGACTCGGAATTGTAAATGACGTTCGACGGATCAAACGGGCCAGAATTGTAAATGACGATCGACGAGCCAAAACGGCTCGGAGTTGTAAATGACGATCGACGAGGCAAAACGGCTCGGAGTTGTAAATGACAGAAAAGTAAATGACAATCGACGGATCGATCGATCTGGAATAGTAAATGACAGAAATTTAAATGGAATGGGGTCGGAACGCCATTTTAACCCGTGATTACTTATCTTACGGGAAGAGAAGAGGATCGAGGGGCTAAAACATATCGGACCCCATTAGACAGAGGCATCTACATTTCAACGGTGTTCGTCCGAAACAGTTGTAGCGACTGGCGTGTAAACCGAGACGGAATGAGAGATTAGAGAGAGGGAGTTATACCTATGGCTAGGGTCGACTCCTTTGGCTCGGGAGGTGTATACGGGATACGAAAAGTGGTTTGGAACGGTGTTTCGGAGTGAAAGGGGGCGTATTTGATCGAAATACGAAGGTTTCATGCGAATCGAGGCAAAACGGGAGCTTGGGAAGGGGTGAAACTGGTTTGGGCCGTGGCAATGGTGATTTTGGGGAGTAAATTTGTTGTTATAAATGGCTTTGACAGCCCTTCTATTTATAGGTGAAAATTCAGCATGAATCTGGGTGGACTTAGACTGAAATCCAGGGGGTTTTGTGAAACTTTGGAAATTGGAGGGACTTGCTGGCAATTTCTAAGAGTCTGCAAAGGAGTTCGGCCAGACTGAGACTGTATACCAGGGGTATTTTAGTCTTTTGGCCTTGATTTTTGATTGAAAGGTGACTAGAGGGAGGTGGCATGCTTGCCATATGTCCCATGACTCACCAAATGCGTGGGAGTTCGTTCCCGGGTCCCGATTTTATCCGTTTTTAAAATAACAGTCCGGAAAATGTCCGAAATGCCCCCGGAAAGTGCTGGAAAGTGCATTTTTCAGGGAAAGCCATACTTTCACATGCAATGATGTATGTCAAGTACGTTTCGATGTCGGGATGCACGGGGAAGTCCCGGGACGTCTCGTTGGCATGGCAACGGGGAGTTTAACGGGTTCCGGTTAACCTGGAGCGGGCCAGTTAACGGATTCCGGTTAAGTTCTAACGGATTTTGACGATCCGGATTTGGGTACTTACAGTTATCCCCTCAGCGACGTCTCCTCCGAAGGAGGTGGGGTCGTTGAAAAAGAAAAGCATCCAAATCGGGGGAAGCCTTACTTTGAAAGACCTGGGCGGTCAGCTGGCTGGACCCTTAGCAAAAGGATTCCTACGTATCCCGAGCGGGAATCAAGCCGATCGTAGTTCGTAGGTGCAAGGGGTCGTGCGTGGGGACCTTGACCTGAGCGAGACTGTTGGGAGGCGTCTGAACCTGAATGAGACTATCGCGAGGTACCGGAACCTGAATGGAGACTATTGTGAGGCGTCTGAACCTGGGACTTCTGAAACCTTCGAGGGCGTGTGGCGCCTCAGACCAGAGTTTCTGGACATACGAGGGCGTGTGGCGCCTCAAACCGGAGTTGCTGGATCATACGAGGGCGCGTGGCACCTCAAACCTGAGTGAACGAGGATACACTTATCCTGAGATGAAGGCGTTCGTGCCTTGAGTGCTGGGCTTACGATGACAGCCAGGTTTATCCTGCTGGGGATAGGGTAGCAATGATGGGAATGGTTGTGTTAAACTGGAGTTATTAACAACTCGAAAGGATCGACGTTTCTTCTTTAGAATCCTGCTGGGGATGAACATTCGGGCTTAACTTGATGGCCGAAGAGGGATTGTTGTGCGGGCTTACCTTGATGGCCACTGCAGTGGGACGATCAGTCTTACGACTGGCGGCCGGGGAGGTGAACGATGGTGAAAACCACTAGAAATTTTAACGTTGGGAGACGGAGTTGTAACTGGAATGTCCGGAGACGGGATTGAGCGTTTGAATGTCAAACGTCAACTGAGGATTGAATTTAACGTCTAGAGACGGAATTGTAACTGGAATGTCCGGAGACATGATTGAGCATTTGAATGTCAAACGTCAACTGAGGATTGAATTTAACGTCTGGAGACGGAATTGTAACTGGAATGTCCGGAGACATGATTGAGCGTTTGAATGTCAAACGTCAACTGAGGATTGAATTTAACGTCTGGAGACGGACGTTAGTGAAAACTAACTGGGAATTTAACGTCTGGAGACGAGCGTTAGTGAAAACTAACTGGGAATTTAACGTTTGGAGACGAAACGTCAGTGCAAACTAACTGAGAATTTAACGTCTGGAGACGAGCGTTAGTGAAAACTAACTGGGAATTTAACGTCTGGAGATGAAACGTTAGTGCAAACTAACTGAGAATTTAACGTCTGGAGACGAAGCGTTAGTGAGAGCTAACGGGAAATTTAACGTCTGGAGACGAGCGTTAGTGAAAACTAACTGAGAATTTAACGTCTGGAGACGAAGCGTTAGTGAGAGCTAACGGGAAATTTAACGTTTGGAGACGAAACGTTAGTGCAAACTAACTGAGAATTTATCCTCGGGGGATGGGTGTTAGAAATGTCTAACTGGGAGAAATTTTACACTTTTGGGGGCCAAAAGGGGTAAAATTGAAAATGTGAAAAGCTGAGGGGCCAAAGTGGCAAGGAATATTTCTGGTGCAACAAGAGTCCGGCCGGACATGGACTGAGTTTGACCAGGTTGTTATCAGCGCCGAGGCAAAAGAAAAAGTGGCCATTTTCTTTCATTGTTTCCGACGAGAGAGGAGAGAAAGGAGAGAAAATTTTCACCCCAAATTGTGAGGTTTACTCAAATTTGTGAAGGAAAATTGCTATGGAAGGTGATTGGGAACCAATGGCTCGTCAAGAAAGGACCGATGACGAAAGAACGCGGTTGGTTCAGACCATTCGAACCAATATTCATCCATTGAATTCGGCGGAGTTCTACCCGGCTAGGGAGAAACACAACTCCAAAGGAGGGATCAAGAGACAAGTAAGCTTCCCTCAAATTCCATTAATTTTAAGAATGTGCATTCTTTAAATGTTAGAAATTTGACTAGGAATGAGCTAGGGATTTTTGGTGCTTGAATTGGGGCTTTTGACTTTGCTATGAACCTTTGTCGAAATTGACTAGGATGTAGTTCAATTGATACTATGGGTAGATGACATGAAAATTTTGGTTGTAAAATTCCATGTCTAGATGCATTTTCCTAAATTAAAGTAGCTTTAATTCGGGACGGAGTAGATTTTCGAAATGTTCGAAAGAATTTGAAAGTTCCGGTTTCGACGGAGTTTTTGAAGGGTTTTGAAAGTTCCGGATTCGACGGAGTTTTCGAAATGCTTTGAAAGTTCCGGATTCGACGGAGTTTTCGAAATGCTTTGAAAGTTCCGGATTCGACGGAGTTTTCGAAATGCTTTGAAATCTTGGACCGTCAATACTCCAATCGGGATGGAAATATTTTAGGAAAGGAATTGAGAATAGTATCTGCATTGCATCATTTTGACATGCGTTCGTGCATTCTGTTGATGTCGCTTCTGTATTAACGTATCCTTGCTGTGTTCACCTGCAGGGGCGAGGGACGGTTGACGTCCACAACCAGAAGAGTCGGGGAGCCTTTGAGGCAGTGCGAGCGCTGTGGGAGGTAATCCCGGACGAGGCTCGGGAGGGAGAGAGGAGTCCACGGCAGCTTGTGGTTGACTCCGGATTGGCTGGTTTTATCAGTGCGGTAGCTGCGATAGCTGCGACGCAGAGGGCCAGGTCCATGTACGTAGCTCTGAGCGAGTACTGGTGGGATACGACCCACACTTTTCATTTCAGATGGGGGGAGGCGACGGTGACTCCCACTGACTTTGCTGCTATCACTGGGTTGCCGACCTATGGCAACGCGCTGGTGTGGGTAGATGGTTATACCCCGGGGCAGTTGTCTGAGCTGCTGGGTTTTGATATTACCGATGCCAGGGGCTTAGGCATTCGGTATAGGCCGATGGAGAGGCATCTGCAGACGGGTATTGCAGATTATTTGGGTGGATCTTTGAGGATGACCGCGGAGCGCCTAGCTCGAGGGTTCATTTGGTTCGCTCTGTCAGCGACTTTGTTCCCGACTTCTGACACGTCCTGTCACTTCCCTCTGCTCGGGTCGTTGACAGACTTGGATGCCGTGAGGGGGTATGCATGGGGGGAGGCTGGACTGGCCGAGCTCTACCATTCCCTGGACAGATTCTCGCGGGGAGAGGAGAGTTCCTTGAGCTGTTTCTCGCTTGCTCTGGATGTAAGTTCACGTCTTTTTCTCTTCCTTGTCTCTTTTATGTACTCGTATGTATATTCTCTGTAGCTGATATAACTTTCCATTTGCTTGGCAGGTCTGGTGCTATGAGGTGTTCAGTCCGCAGCAGTGGGACATTAGGGAGGCGTATCGACCCCTGTTCCCTGCCATGCTGGTTTGGATGAAGAGGGCAAAGAAGACGGTCTCGTCGAGAGTGGGTACTCGACTGACGTACGAGGAGGTGTCCCAGGCACTGAACCGGGAGTTTTTCGAGCGGATCCAGCTGACCTGGTGGAGTCGGTTCCAAATGGGCATGGTTCAGGTTGCTAGTGAGGTTACGCGGCGGCGGAAGCTCCTGGTGGGACTTCACTGCGATGTGATGTATCTGGGGGAGAGGGTGACCCGTCTGCATGGCTCGGGGTCCCTTCCGATGGTGCCGGTGGATCCGCCTCTACACATGCAGCATCCTCTGTTGATGCCGATGGAGGAGTTGGAGAGGTATAGACAGGGCATGTTCTATACCGAGAACGTCATAGCGGGAGCCGACTATGATACTTTTTTGAGGATGAGGCTGAGGAGCCCGCAGGTGCAGCACAGGGAGGGCGAAGGTCCTGGATATCCCCGAGATCTCCCGATCCCACGCGCTAGGTTGGCGTACGAGGGGCTGGATGGTTCGCGCAGACGACTGGTGATCCCGATCCCGAATGAGCCGAGACCTCAGTATAGGGTGGATCCCAGCGCTTCGGTGAGCACTTTTTGATTTTCTGCATTCGATAGTAGCATTCTTCAAATGTTGCATCTGTACTTTCTGCTTATCTTTTGATGATTTTCCTGGTTCGCAGGTGTCTGGCTGTACGTATAATCTGGCCATGATACAGTTGGACGCGTGGGCCACCTACACTAGGAGGCTCGTGGAGTTCCTGAGGTGAAGTTCCCGAAGGAGCGTGGATGTCCGTGAGCGGTGGCCGTCTAGGCCGAGAGGTTCGTCTACTCCCGCGGCTGGTGGAGAGGACTTCGCGCAGGGATTTGGCCAGTTCGCGGGCGGAACGGCTGGGTTTGGAGCTCATCCTCCTTCGCACTCGGGGCACGAGAGGGGAGAGTCCTCGAGTTTGCAGACGCCGAGGAGGCCTTTTGCGTATTCCCGCCTGGAGGAATTCGGGGATTTCTTATTTTCGACGGATCCGGCGGCGGCGGAGCAGTGTGTCGAGTGCTCGGATGACGAGCAGGACTCGGAGTAGTCCTTCCTTTATTTCTTTTTTTTTTGGACAGAATGTATGTATTGTCTGGAACAATTTGATTTGAAATGTATTTGAAAAGGCGCCCGTGGGGCGGAACCTGTTCTTCGCACATCTATTCTGTGATTACCTTCTTTTTATTTTGGCAAATAAGTAAGTAGGTTAATCAAAAATAAATAAAATGAAACATGCATTAAAAATTGAACGGGTCAAAATTTAAGCCTATATGCATTGATTATTAATTAATTGCACTGTTGCACGAGCCCGGGGCGGGAGTGGTGTTGGCTTTGGTTGAATGAAACCAGGGGTAGCACGCAGATTCATAAAGGATGAACAGGGCCTTGTTTGGAATTGCTTCCAATTAAGGAGTAGCTGGCTGCAGAGTTGACCAAGTCAACTGCAGAGGGAGTCCGGCCGGACTAAGAATGAATTTTCAGAGTCTTTTAAATTGCAGTTTCAGCTTTACAATTCGTAAGAAACTGCGCCTTTGCTTTGATCAGTTGGCTGAATTTCTTTCCAATTCTTAAGGTATTCTTCACTTTCTGTCATGGCTCCCTTTCCTAAGCTATCGTCTCGGATGCAAGAGTGATACCTGGAAAATTTTCAGTCGTGGGTACGGAACCACACGAGGCAGAACAAAGGGTTTTTCGAAGGCTGTTACGAGATGAAATCTGTTTGGGCTTTGAAGGAGCTCATGCCAGATTGGGATCTTTTGAGAGCAGCGGCTCACTTCTGGGACGTACGGAGGAATGTGCCGGTCCCTTCTGAGGAAATTCATTCTTAGATTTTCAGCTTTCTTTGCTTTTTTGCAAATTTGAGATTTTCTGAGATTTTTCTGAGATTTTTCTCTTCTTTTCTCAGGTTCCAGCTCGCACTTATGATAGGCTGGTCAGGCAGAATAGGGGCTGGAAGGACATGTGCCGGTCCCTTCTGAGGAAGCTGGTCTGCGCTTCAAAAGCAGCAGCGAATGCACAGGAGCCCGGGCGAAAGAGACGGCATGTCGGGGGCACAATGTCTACCTCATCGGCCTCGGAGTACTCTTCCAGTGCCATGCCTCGGGGGCGGGGACCCAACGCTGACATTCTGGAGCAGCTGGCTGAGTATGGGCACGATAATGTCCATTTGTCTGACGTGAGCGACCAAGAAGACTTGATGAGGGAGGCTAGCGTCTATGAGCTGAGCAGTGATGAAGAGGAGGAAGAATCGGAGGCCTAGGAGGTCTCTAGAATAGATTTGGAACAAAAACAAACAATGAACAATTTTTATGCACACTTTGTTTATTTTTTTGCTTTATTCTGGCGCCGATGGGGCGAAGACATTGTATTAATGCTTTATTTACTTTTCCAATTCATGCTTTTTTAATTTGCATATTATCTGAGCCTTGGGGCGGTTTTTTGCTTGGAATCGGGGATGAAACTGAGCCAAAATGACTTATGATGGTGTATAAATGTTTGAATGGCTTCTGGATATGTTTTTGTACAGGTTTTGGTTAAAAAAGTGGGGTGAGAACTCCCTTGGGCAGCAACTTGGTTGCTGCAGAATTTTTTCTACAGATGGCTAATGTAGCCGTGCGGACAGGTCCCTGGAGCAAATGAGGCCGTGCGGCCTCAGCGTCTGTCTCGAACCGGTTATTTTCTGAATAAAAGCAAGGCTTTGGCCATTTCATTTCATTTTCAACTTATACTTGTCCCAATTGTTCCCAGAGCACATTTTGGACCTAAAAGCACCACCTTTGATCATTTTGCGACGGAGAAGCCCGTTAGATTGCAAAGGGGGAAACGAGACCGTTTTCTGTCCGATCTTCAATCTTGGTGAGAAACAACTTCCAATCTCATAGGGGGCTGCTTGATTCTTCCTTCAAGATCAAGTCTTTATGGCATTTGAGGGATCTCCCACCCGATTGGGACCTTTTGAGAGCCGCAGCAAAGTTCTGGGACGTCCGGAGACATGTTTACTGCTTTTCTTATAACGAGATTGTCCCGACGCATGAAGACTTCCGAGCCTTGATTGGGAGTCCCGAGATTGAGGCTATATCTATTCCGCTGGTCGGAGACGTGCCTATGACTGCAAAGCTTCTTGCATCTTTTCTCGCATTCCTTTGGGGGAGGCCGAGAGGATGATGGTAGCCCTGACAGATTGACCTTTCGATATCCCGGCAGGTTTAGGTCTCCAGATATGGCTGCGACCATGGTGGCTATGGACGCATTTATCCTTTGCGTATTCTCTGCTTTGTTCACCGCCGAGTCCGTGGGGATCTGTCATAGTGGTCTCTTGGACATGGTTAGAGACTCGCAAGGCCGGGAAGGATATTGTCCCGCCGGTTTTGGGAGAGACACTTCATGGGATTGACAGGATGGCTCGGGGAGACCATTTCATGAGATCCGGGAGTCCGGCCGTGCCGACCTTATGGGCCGCAGAGAGGCTCGTGGCTTTGCCAGTAAGCTTTGCCGACTCAGTGCCCTCGGGTGATTTCTGAGAGGTGCACCGAGGCAACAGACCGCAGTAGCCGGGAGCCGACGATGGCTAGGCTATCCACTTCGGACATCCGTTGGTGGATACCTCATTGGAGGTTGCGCATCAGAGGATATTTCGTGAGTCCTATGCCGTGAGGGTTCCAGGATTCTCGCCGGTCATCCTTCTACATACCCCGCTTAGTATCCAGCGAGCTTGGGGCTTTACAGAGCCATTGAGTGATTGGGAGGACATCCGGACCATGGAGGTGGTGTCATTGGACATGAGAGATCCAAACCGGCTTCTCTTTCTTCTCGAGGGCTTGGACATACACCGCTTCCCACCCAGGGCTATCTTCAGAGCAGTGAAGAGCACCATCTTGACCACCGTCTACTTGGACCGGTACGAGAGGGAGATGGGAGCGACTCGTGTCATCTTGGAGGAGAGACGTCGGCTTTATTGGGGATGACCGTGACTCGAGCAGACTCGAGGAGACCGAGGCTAAGGCGAGTCGCCATAACCAGTCAGGTGACTTGGTCGAGACATGGAGGCTCGATACAAGAGGTTGTCCGAGGTCGCTCCTTTGACTGAGGCTCAGAGGGAGGAAGTGCGGACTCGTGCTCGTGTAGAGAGAGCACTTATTGACACGGGTTTGGTGGAGGCTCCAGTGAGGATACCGGAGGTCGGGATGAGGGATACCGACATCATAGATAAAAAGAGGAAGAAGACTCGACGGGGCCGAGGAAAAGGGAAAAAGACCAAAGAAGACTCAAATAATGACGACCGACGCATCTTTTCTTAGGATCCTCTTATTGCCATTTTGCAAACACATTAGTTTATTTAGGCATTTTATTGTATTTTAGATCTTTGTAGCAGGTTAGCAGAGTCAAGAGGTAGACCGTGCTTGAACTCATCAAGAAGTTTTTAGCTTGTAATGAACAAGAAATATTATCTTAAAAATTAATCAAGACACATTTCATGGAAATTCAAATGTCTTATTGATTGGGACCCGTTTTATGAAAACTGAAATACCCTTTATTATTTAGGACGCACTTCATGGAAGCTTGATTGTCCTTTTTATTGTTTAGACCGAACCATATATGGCTGCCTACGTTCCCCTTTTACAAGAAAGACTAAGGGGCTCAGGTCTTCGTAGTTCATTCTGGTGAACTAAATTTTTTTTTTAGACATAGTATCTTTTGAGCTTATCACCGTTGACTGGGTGGACAAAGGGATTGCCGTCCAGGTCTGCAAGCTTCATGGCTCCTCCCGATAGTATCTTCTGCACCACATAAGGGCCGATCCAAACGGGTTCCCATTTTCCTGTGGGGTTGTCTCGGTAGGGGGCTTCACTTTCAAAACTAAGTCACCCTCTTTGATGTCTCGGCCTTGACCTTTATCAAACGCTCGGCCATCCGCCCGGTAGGCTCGGGTGTGTTCCATGGCTTTTAGCCTTCTCTCGTCAAGCAGGGCTAACTCATCATGTCGGCTGCGTAACCATTCTACTTCATTGACACTGTTTTCCAGGAGGACCCTTAATGACGGGATTTCCAACTCCACTGGTAACACTGCTTCCATCCCGTAGGTTAGGGCAAAAGGAGTTTCTCCCGTAGCCGTTTCCGACAGACGTTACGCAGCCCCAGAGTGCCAGGTGCGGCTTTTCGGGCCAATCACGACCACGGGTGGCCATTTCTCCGATGATCCGTTCGAGCGTCTTATTAGCGCCTTCCACGGCTCCATTAGTCTCGAGGTCTCGTACGGAGACGACTTGTGGCGAGTGATTCTCGACTATGACAAGAACCTATCGCAGTCCTCTTCAAAGTGCGACCCGTTATCGGAAATGATCTCGTTGGGCACCCCATATCTGCACATTATGTTTTCTTTGATGAATTGGGCCACTTTTCTGGAAGTGAGGACCTTGTAAGACTTGGCCTCTACCCACTTGGTGAAGTAGTCGATGGCTACTAGCACAAATTCATGTCCATTGCTTCCTTCCGGGGCTATTTTCCCTATCACGTCAATACCCCAAGTTGCAAACGGCCAAGGAGTCGTCATGCAGTACAGGTCATGAGGCGGGAGACGATTGAGGTTGGAAAACCGCTGGCACTTGTCGCATGCTCAGACATGCTGGACACAGTCTATTTCCATGGAAATCCAGTAGTAACCCATTCTGAGGATCACTTGCATCAGGGCTCTGGCATTCATATGAGGACCGCAGGGACCATTGTGGACTTCAGTCATCAATTTTTTGGCCTTTTCTTGAGTGACACACAAGAGGAGTGGTCCTTGGTATCGCTTCTTGTATAGGTTGCCTCCTAGAATGACATAATGGGAGGCCAACCTTTTCAGGGCTTGCAAGCTCTTGGCTCTGACACCTTCTTTTGGTCTACCTTCTTTGTCTCTGAAAGCTGACTCTCTATCTTTGAGGAACTGGTAAATTTGATTGTACCAGGTTCCTTTATAGGCTCGGGTCCCGTGTCTACTTCACAAATGTATAGGTCAGCTTCTCTTCTACCCACTCGGAAGGGTTTTATGGCTTTTCCTCGAGGATCTCTACCAATGAGGCTAGAGTAGCTAGGGCATCTCGCGAATCTGTTCTTTTCCCTTGGCAAGTAGTGGAAGGTCACTTCTCCGAACCTGTCCAAATAACTCCTCCATATGGGCATGATACCGCCGCAGTTAGGGTCCACATGCCTTCCACTTGTTGGAAACCTGGTTGATGATCGTGGCTGAGTCTCCGTAAACTTCTAGCTCCTTGACATTCCTTTCTAAGGCGCTTCCAAAACCAAAGAATGCAGGCTTCATACTCGGCAACATTGTTCGTGGCAGGGAAGTTCAACTTAAGGGCAATGGGTGTATGCTCATCTTTTGGATCGACCAGTAGCATCCCGATACCGTTTCCTCTTTTGTTAGCGGCTCCATCAAAGAACAATTGCCATCAGTTTTCAGGCTCGACTGCGAAGATCCCTTCATCTGGGAATTAGGGTTCAGTGCCCTCTCGTCTTCATTACTGGGAAAGTTTGCCAGGTGGTCTGACAACGCTTGACCCTTGATGGCTTTTCTGGTCACATAGTTGATGTCGTACTCTGCTAAGAAGAAGGACCACTTTGCTAGACGCATCGAGAGGGAAGGCTTATCAAAAATGTATTTGATGGGGTCCATTCTTGAGACCAAATTCATAGGGTGGGCTTGCATATAATGCTTCAACTTGCCGACTACCCTGCATTTCGCCTCCCGCACGAGGTCTTTTCACATGCTGAGTAATTGAGCTCACTTCCCTGCAGCTTCCGGCTGACAAAGTAAATGGCGTTTTCTATCCGAGAGTCTTTCTTCTCCTGGGCAAGCATAGCCCCAACTGCCGTATCAGTGACAGTGAGATAGAGCAGAAGAGGTTTCTGTCTATGTGGGGGGCATAGCACCGGAGGGTGTACCAAGTATGCCTTGATCTGGTCAAAAGCATCCTGGCATTCTTCGGTCCATTCTGTGTCTACGTTCTTCTTCATGAGCTTGAAGATGGGCTCGCACATAGTGGTCAACTGATTGACGAAACGGCTAATGTACCGCAGCTTTTCCCATAAAGCTCTTGACTTACGTCCTGGGTCCGAGGTGGCCTCATATCCATAATGGCTTTGATCTTTTGGGGGTCAACTTCGATACCTCGCTCCGTGACCATATACCCAAGCACTTTTCCCCTTGTCACTCCGAAGGTGCATTTAGCAGGGTTTAGTCTCATGGAATGTTGTCTCAGCCTCTCAAAGAACTTCCGCAGGTCAACAAAGTGCTGCCCGTCCTCGCCTTTGGAGTGGATTATCATGTCGTCTACGTAGACCTCAATCTCCTTGTGGATCATGTCATGAAAAAGCGCGGTCGCTGCCCGTTGGTAAGTAGCCCCGGCGTTCTTAAGCCCAAATGGCATCACTGTATAACAGTAAGTTCCCCAGCGGAGTCGCCAAACTGTGAATGTGTGCCCAAATTTTTGTTTTTGTTGGATTCACGCGAGTTTGAAGACATCCGGTTTAATTTGAAAAACGGAGTCGCCACGCCATTTTGATTACCTCAAAACTTTGAAAAAAAAGGTTTTTTAAGGGTTTGGAGGTTAAGTTACCCCTTGGGAAGAACGGATCGTCGTTCACCCAAGGTGCCTTGCCGGAGCAAGTCTCCCAAGATTTCATTAATCGTGCTTGCTTGCATGCTTTCTTGTGTGCATGTGTTTAATGATAAGGAGGGAATGTCCCAAGTCGTCTTCCGGACGTACAAACCATTTGTTGGTTGTCGCTCGGGATTTCTTGGATTTTATGTATTCGGGATTATGATCCAGCCCTCATCTTGGACTTGTGATCATCGCATTTTTTGGACCTTGGGACTTGCGTGATCGAGAGAATGACTCTCTTTGTAGTCAAAGATGAGGTTCTTTAGAAAAGGAGGGTCCTTAGCCCATCAATCCTACACTTTAAGATGGTCGAGCTCGTATAGATGCTTCATACTCATCTTAAGTGATAATCGGAGATATAGGGTTCGAAGGTGTCCCTTTCTAAAGAGATTATGAAACCTTTATGGAAGGAACGATGTAAAGATAGGATCTTTTACACCGGTCCGTTCCTAGGTTGCTAATGGGGGAATGGGGGAAATGTATGTAAAAATGACACTTTAATGAAAAGATGACATTTTTGGGTTGCAAATGATGCACTTGACTCAAAGAAATGATCTTTATTGCAAATGATGCATAAAGATATGATTTTTATCCAAATGATGCATTTTTATGAAGAAATTGGAATTCATTATGCAAATGATGCATAAGGATTGCATTTTGAAAAGCATAGGATGCTAGTTTATGGTAAAGACATGATCTTTAAAGCAAATGATGCTTGGAAAAGGGATTTTGAATGCAAAGGATGCATTTTGATTGAAAAGACTTGATTTTTATATGCAAAGAATGCATAAAGATGACATTTTTATTGGAAAATGGGGGTTTTAGATGCAAAGGATGCACCTTTATGGGAAAAGACTATATTTTTATGACAAATGATGTCTAATGCATGCAAAAGGGGAAGGGGGAATATAAAGATGTGATCTTTAATCTACCAAGTCCCAAGCAATATAAAGGCAATGCAATGAGCAATTTATAAAGCAATTAGGATGCGAGGTTAGGGTGTGCGAGGTTACCAATGGCTTCTTTCTTCTTTGGATGGAGCTAGGAGGAGAGGTTGATCTTGGATCTTCAAGGAGGTGGGAGGTAGCTTCTTGGCCTTCTTCTTCACCTTCTTGGATCTTCAACAGCTCTTGAGAGTATTCTTCACGTATTATGTGTGGTGTTGTTGAAAACTGTGTGTGTAAAATGGGTAGAGGAGGGCTCTATTTATAGGCAAGGGCCTGGGATAAGGCTAATGAAGCCGTGCGGCCAGGGACCGCGAGCTAATGCAAACAGGCGACATTATCCATTGTGACTCAAAGCATTTCTAGAACCATGCAAGGTGGCAAATTCTAGAAGGTTCTTCCTAATTAAGAAAAACGTGTTTCTTAATTAGGAAGGCTCCTCTTCAGCCTTTAATTAATTTGGGACTGTTTCGGAATATTTCCGGAACACTAGGAAGGTCCGGGGAATTACCGGAAAACTTACCGAAATTGCCGGGAAATTTAACCGGAAGGCATGAGCCAGATTTGGGTACTTACAGAAGCCCCTCGGCAACGTCACTTGCAAGGCGAGTGGGGTTGTCGATAGAAAAGGATCCAATCTGGCGAATGCCGAGACAGATTGGGTGACCAAGTTGGTCGAGTGGCTGGACCTTTTATGGAAGGCTACCTACGTATCCCGGGTGGGAATCAAGCCATAATCGTAGTTCGGAATCCACTGGGGAAAAGGGGTGTCATATGTGACGAATTGGCTGAACCTAAAGTAGGCTACCTACGTATCCCGGAGGAATCAAGCCAGGCCGTAGTTCGAGCTTTTATTGAGTCGAAATGTTATTCCTTCACCTTGGAATAACGGAGATCGAAATAAAGCGAAAAAAGGTCGAAATGTTATTCCGTCATTCGGAAATAACGGAGATCGAAATAAAGCGAGAAAAGGTCGAAATATTATTCCGTCATTCGGAAATAACGGATATCGAAATAAAGCGAAATGTTATTGCCTTCCGGCAATAACTGAAATTTTTAACAAGAAACATTATCCCATTTGGCAATAACGGGGGATTTCCCGGAGGAAACGTTATCCCAATTGGCGATAACGGAGGATTTCCCGGAGGAAACGTTATCCCATTTGGCGATAATTTAGGATTTCCCGGAGGAAACGTTATCCCATTTGGCGATAACGGAGGATTTCCCGGAGGAAACGTTATCCCATTTGGCGATAACGGAGGATTTCCCGGAGGAAACGTTATCCCATTTGGCGATAACGTAGAATTTCCCGGAGGAAACGTTATCCCATTTGGCGATAACGGAGGATTTCCCGGAGGAAACGTTATCCCATTTGGCGATAACGGAGGATTTCCCGGAGGAAACGTTATCCCATTTGGCGATAACGTAGAATTTTCCAGAGGAATCGTTATCCCATTTGGCGATTATCCCATCTGGCAATAACGTAGGATTTCCAGGAGGAAACGTTATCCCATCTGGCAATAACATAGGATTTCCCGGAGGAAACGTTATCCCATCTGGCGATAACGCAGGATTTCCCGGAGGAAACGTTATCCCATTTGGCGATAACGTAGGATTTCCCGGAGGAAACGTTATCCCATTTGGCGATAACGTAGGATTTCCCGAAGGAAACATTATCCCATTTGGCGATAACGGAGGATTTCCCGGAGGAAACGTTATCCCATTTGGCGATAACGGAGGATTTCCCGGAGGAAACGTTATCCCATTTGGCGATAACGTAGAATTTCCCGGAGGAAACGTTATCCCATTTGGCGATAACGTAGGATTTCCCGGAGGAAACGTTATCCCATTTGGCGATAACGGAGGATTTCCGGAGGAAACGTTATCCCATTTCGGGCGATAACGGAGGATTTCCGGAGGAATCGTTATCCCATTTGGCGATAACGGAGAATTTCCCGAGGAATCGTTATCCCATTTGGCAATTATCCCATCGTCGGCAATAACGTAGGATTTCCTGAGGAAACGTTATCCCATCCGGCAATAACGTAGGATTTCCGGAGGAAACGTTATCCCATTTGGCGATAACGTAGGATTTCCGGAGGAAACGTTATCCCATTTGGCGATAACGTAGGATTTCCTGAGGAAACTTTATCCCATTTGGCGATAACGTAGGATTTCTGGAGGAAACGTTATCCCATTTGGCGATAACGTAGGATTTCCGGAGGAAACGTTATCCCATGGCGATAACGTAGGATTTCCGAGGAGGAAACGTTATCCCATCTGGCAATAACGGAGGATTTCCCGGAGGAAACGTTATCCCATCTGGCAATAACGGAGGATTTCCCGGATGAAACGTTATCCCATCTGGCGATAACGTAGGATTTCCCGGAGGAAACGTTATCCCATCTGGCGATAACGTAGGATTTCCCGGAGGAAACGTTATCCCATCTCGGCGATAACGTAGGATTTCCGGAGGAAACGTTATCCCATTTGGCGATAACGTAGGATTTCCTCGGAGGAAACGTTATCCCATTTGGCGATAACGTAGGATTTCCCAGGAGAAAGCAAGTTATCCCATTTGGCGATAACGTAGGATTTCCCGGAGGAAACGTTATCCCATTTGGCGATAACGTAGAATTTCCCGGAGGAAACGTTATCCCAATTGGCGATAACGGAGGATTTTCCGGAGGAAACGTTATCCCATTTGGCGATAATTTAGGATTTCCCGGAGGAAACGTTATCCCGTTTGGCGATAACGGAGGATTTCCCGGAGGAAACGTTATCCCATTTGGCGATAACGTAGGATTTCCCGGAGGAAACGTTATCCCATTTGGCGATAACGTAGAATTTCCCGGAGGAAACGTTATCCCATTTGGCGATAACGGAGGATTTCCCGGAGGAAACGTTATCCCATTTGGCGATAACGTAGAATTTTCCGGAGGAATCGTTATCCCATTTGGCGATTATCCCATCTGGCAATAACGTAGGATTTCCCGGAGGAAACGTTATCCCATCTGGCAATAACATAGGATTTCCCGGAGGAAACGTTATCCCATCTGGCGATAACGTAGGATTTCCCGGAGGAAACGTTATCCCATTTGGCGATAACGTAGGATTTCCCGGAGGAAACGTTATCCCATTTGGCGATAACGTAGGATTTCCCGAAGGAAACATTATCCCATTTGGCGATAACGGAGGATTTTCCGGAGGAAACGTTATCCCATTTGGCGATAACGGAGGATTTCCCGGAGGAAACGTTATCCCATTTGGCGATAACGTAGAATTTCCCGGAGGAAACGTTATCCCATTTGGCGATAACGTAGGATTTCCCGGAGGAAACGTTATCCCATTTGGCGATAACGGAGGATTTCCCGGAGGAAACGTTATCCCATTTGGCGATAACGGAGGATTTCCCGGAGGAATCGTTATCCCATTTGGCGATAATGGAGAATTTCCCGGAGGAATCGTTATCCCATTTGGCAATTATCCCTTCTGGCAATAACGTAGGATTTCCCGGAGGAAACGTTATCCCATCTGGCAATAACGTAGGATTTCCCGGAGGAAACGTTATCCCATCTGGCGATAACGTAGGATTTCCCGGAGGAAACGTTATCCCATTTGGCGATAACGTAGGATTTCCCGGAGGAAACTTTATCCCATTTGGCGATAACGTAGGATTTCCTGGAGGAAACGTTATCCCATTTGGCGATAACGTAGGATTTCCCGGAGGAAACGTTATCCCATCTGGCGATAACGTAGGATTTCCCGGAGGAAACGTTATCCCATCTGGCAATAACGGAGGATTTCCCGGAGGAAACGTTATCCCATCTGGCGATAACATAGGATTTCCCGGAGGAAACGTTATCCCATCTGGCGATAACATAGGATTTCCCGGAGGAAACGTTATCCCATCTGGCGATAACGTAGGATTTCCCGGAGGAAACGTTATCCCATTTGGTGATAACGTAGGATTTCCCGGAGGAAACGTTATCCCATTTGGCGATAACGTAGGATTTCCCGGAGGAAACGTTATCCCATTTGGCGATAACGGAGGATTTTTCGGAGGAAACGTTATCCCATTTGGCGATAACAGAGGATTTCTCGGAGGAAACGTTATTCCATTTGGCGATAACGGAGGATTTCCCGGAGGAAACGTTATCCCATTTGGCGATAACGGAGGATTTCCCGGAGAAAACGTTATCCCATTTGGCGATAACGGAAGATCGCGAAAAAGGATGGATTTTGTAAAGAAGTAGGAAGGAATCAATAGTTTTTGTAAAGAAAAGTGGGACATACCCGAATAATTTTTGTAAAGAAAATGGGACGTACCCGATAATTTTTTATAAAGCAACGGGACGTACCCGATTATTTGAAAATAGAATTGAAAATGCCAAGGGCAAATAAAATGAGTCACGGAGGTAAATTTGTAAAATAGGCCACGGGGGCACTGGAGGGAAAATTTGATTGAAAGTGATTGGAAATTCTAGGGGCACAAAGGGTAAAACAGGCCTATGGGGGACAAAATTGTAAAATTGAGCCTTCAGGGGCAAAATTGTAAAATCCAGCCACATGGGCTAAGTATGTCGCACGACTCAGTATGCCAAGTGGCTAGGTTTGTCGCGTGACATAGGTAGCCTGAATTGTACTTTACAGAACCTTTGGAATTGGACTGGAATTGCCGATACGGTTTGGAATTGGGTGACCAAAGAGGTCACATACCTGGCCTCCTTGGGACAATGGCAAAGAGATATTTGATCCCTTCCTATAAGGATGGAAACGGAGTGACCTAGGAGGTCAAACAACCGATCCTACTAGGAATGTGCCAAATCAAAATGGGTGACCAATGTGGTCAAAAAATTGGACTTTTATGAAAAGCTTATGCACTATTGGGGAATGGAGAAAGAGAAGATGACCAAAGTGGTCGGATGGCTGAACCTTTTTATGAAAGGCTACCTACGTATCCCGGAGGAATCAAGCCTTGATCGTAGTTCAAGCTTCATCTAGACAGTTAGGAACGATGTCTAGGATCCTTGAGGTTTTGACAATTAATGGAGGTTGTCTCCTTAGGAAGCTAAAGCTTACGTCACTATCGAGTAGATAGAGGCAGCTATAACTGGAAAACTTGAGCATACTTCTCAATCTGTGATAGAGGTAGCCAAAGTTGGATTTTTGACAATTAGGAAACTATCGCCTGGCGTTATCTCGTTATAACGGAAGTAACGAAGGCGCTTTTGGGAGAAAATGTTATCATTAGCAATTGGCACGTTACTTGAGCCTAGGGGTGATTTTTTCTTGGAAACAATGGTAGAGACTGGGTCTGGATGTACATATGGAATGTGTTTAAGATGGGTTTCAAGCAGGTGGGGTTGTATCCTTGGGTGCGGGTGACCGTTGTTGTTCTTTAAGGATGTTGTCAACGTGGACTAAGATTCCCTCTTGAAATGAGGCCGGGTTTTAAAACTCGGGTCTCGATGAATGTTCCTTTCTCACATTCTGGCATTTGAAGCTGATGTCGATAGGCTTTTACAATCAAAGACTAAAGCAGATGTCGAAGTGACCAAACCTCTCTTCTAGGGATGGATGCAACTTATCAGAGCCCCGGTCTAAGGAAAAACATTCTGCAAAGCCCTATGTCTTATTAAAGCAAGGAAAGATCCTTTCATTGGCAAAGCCCCGGTTGGACGAACTGAGTAGGCGAAGTCTTAGGTGACTTAGTGAAGCCCCAGTCTAGCAAAAATCCCAATATGATTGGTACTGCGGAAGTGATCCTGAGGTTGATCTGAACAAAACTGAATCCATCTAGGGACCTAATGAAGAACCCGATGCGAACCCCAAAAATGACTAAAGAAGCCCCAGTCTAAAGAAATGGCTTGACAAAGCCCCAGACTTGAAGAGTTTCAAGGCAACCCTAATGCGAATTGTAGCAGAAGAGGGAAGACCTATCCTTTCGTACTTACTTTCTTATTTCTTTTAGTCACTCAGTCAACCTTAAGAAGATGTGAAAGGAAAGATTCTCAGAAATACATGCAGGGGCATATTTTTCGAAAGGTGGGAATAGATCCCGATCTTGTGTTATTTTGATGGCCTTATTCGACGTAGGCACAAAAATTCGCTTTGGGTTTGACTCTTTTGAGAGAGTATAAGCATAGAAGGGTTTGTAAAAGTGTATGGAAGCCCCTGCTGACAGAAAATCAGTGTTTAGCACTATTTTTCCTAAGATGTAGAAAGAGAAGACTTGTCAATACATCTGAAAACTTGTTTTATTTACAATGATCACAAGATTGCTTAAAACCCTTTATTAATGTTCGGGTTACTCAACCACTAATCTCGATATGAAGAAAAACATTCTTATTAATCATGAGGAGAAAGTCAACCAGTGTCGCGGATCAAGGTTGGCTGGTGTGAAAGAAAGGTTTGTGTATAGGGAGGTCGTTAATGAGACCGGGTTTTCTAGAATCTGACTGTGTCTATGGGAGAGGTCATTTGATGAGACCGGGTTTTCAGGAATTTGGATATGTTTATGACCGGACCATTGCTGGTTGCCTACGTTCCCCTCATTGTGAGGAGCTCAGGTCGCCGTAGTTCGGCCTTGGCCGGACTGTGTCTGACTTTGGGAAATGAGATTTGTGGTTCCTTTAGTGAAAAGACTCGGATGAGAAGATTGGATGATGAGGCGTGGGCCTCGGGATGATTCCTTGACCAAGTCATTCTTGGACGGCTGCTTCTGATTGCTTCCTCTTTCATTGGGGAAGAAAGGATTTGCACGTGCCTGCAGGCTTATGAAGTGCTTTTGGCTTTGCTTCGACCGCCCCATTGTTATCGACAACTTTCATTCTCTGAGCTTTGATCTTGTCTGTCCGTCAAGCTTTTGATTGGCGGTGCTGGGTCCTTGGCCTCATTTTTCATTTTTTTTGTTTTTTTATGTGCAACCTTGTTTTTTGCCTAGATCACCCTTTTTTGGGATTTTCAGCCTAGCTGGGCATTACTCTATTAGCACTAAGATTTTTCCTCCTTTTTTTTTTCTTTTATATGTGCAACCCTGTTTTTTGCCTAGACCGCCCTTTTTTGGGATTTTCAGCCTAGCTGGGCATTACTCTTTTAGCACTAAGATTTTTCCTCCTTTTTTTTTCTTTTATACGTGCAACCCTGTTTTTTGCCTAGACTGCCCTTTTTTGGGATTTTCAGCCTAGCTGGGCATTACTCTTTTTGCACTGCATTTTTTTTTATTTTCTGAAGTACTTGAGGGCCAAGGCGAGCCCCTGCTTGAACATTCTTGATACCCTTGAGGTCTAAGCCAAGCTCCTAGGTTGTTGTCACCACGGGGTAGATCTTTCGAAGCTGAGTGGCTTCTTGTTGTCCCTTGATGTTGCCGCCGTCGTTGACTTGGTCAAGATGAAGGTGGGGGCATGATTGGGAAAGTGTATGGTTTAATGAAGGCCTTTTTGTGAGGTAAGGAAAGTGTATGGGGAAGGCATTAGTTGACTTTCTCACACTGATTAATCGGAACGTGAATTATTTCGAGAGATTATTTGTTGAGCAATGCAAGTGATCATCTAAAATAAAACCATTTCATTAAATGTAATGTAGGTGTGCAAATAATGTCTTAAGTCTAGTAAGAAAACAAGAAGACTCTTTTATAGAAAATTGAAGATTAAATACAATGTCCGTAGAGGACTTGATTGAAAAAGAAAAGTACTAGAACCTACGAAGGTTGACTGAGAGAACATTTTTCTCTTCTTTTTTTTTTAATCTTACTTAAGGATAAGTAGACCCTAGTCTAGCTACTCTTCGCGGGTTGGACTGCCAGGTAACTTGAGCTTTCCTTCGTAGATCAGCCACTGAATTTCTTTCTTCAGATCCATACACTTGTCTGTCACATGCCCAAAATGCTTGTGGTACTCGCAGAACTTGGTCCTGTCAACTCTACTGGGGTTTCTTGGCTTATAATTCTCGAGAGATGTGAGAAGGCCTCGTTTCACCAAATCATCGAAAACTTTTCTTATGGGCATCCCAAAATCATCAGGCTGACGTTTCTGACCTTGTACCTCCTGAATCGACTTCTTACCATAGCTTTCTGTTTTTGGCCCATGGAGGTTCTCGAGCTTCCCATTTTCTATCAACTTCTGGATCTCATGCCTCAAATAGGTGCAATCATCAGTGTTGTGCCCAGGGTATTGATGGAAAAGACAATGCTTAGAATCATCCACCCGAACGTTGGGGTTCTTAGGCTTCCAATTCTCCAAAGGGCTTTATCGCCTTTTCTTTCATCGGCTCTTCCGTAATCTTGCTTAAAGGCATATCCGTAT